>KN837370.1:24120-43779 GCA_000827215.1 Sphaerobolus stellatus SS14 | reverse complement strand
AATAGATGTAGGTGGACCAACGCCAGGTGTTGTGTTAGTTCCAGTTGCGGAACCCTTTGAGGAACTCTTACTGCTGTTACTGGTGCTGGATTTAGTAGTGGTAGGAGTAGTGGTAATAAATACAGAAGAGGGAGTGACAGTGAGCCCGGACAGATTTTCGGTCTCTACAAAACTGGTGGATCCATCAGATACCATAACGATGTTGTCGGCACAACTCGCTTTTCCATTGCTAATAGCACAAGAGATCTGTATGGTATCAATTCGCGTTACCGTCGGACCTATACCAGCCACCGCCGCTGTGTACGTGACATCAGAGGCCCCCTCAACAAAAGTGACTAAAATATGAGATTGAATAGGTGATATCAGAATATAAAAACACATAAACGTACAAACAACATCATCAGTCCCGCGGGCAATTTCAACTTGATAGGTTATATGTCCATCTGATCCAGCTCCAAGAACACTAACAGTGACAGGCTGGACTGCTAATCCAGGAGTATAGTGTAGTTTCTTGTTGAGCAAGTACAGTTAGCAAGATTGTTAAAATGATTAAACTCTGATGTTAAGCGCTATCAATGAACGTATATTATAAAACGAGAGCAAAGATAGTTGTCCAAGCAACATCAATGAACGTATATTATAAAACGAGAGCAAAGATAGTTGTCCAAGCAACTTTGGTGTAAGACATGATGAATTCCTAGCAAAAAGTGTGTGTGGAAGAGATGGTAAAAGAGAAGAGGAAGAAGGATTCGAGTGTTCAAATGATTACACAGGTTCAAGTTCTCGGGAGTATCTTGGCACCAAGTTGCTGATCCCGGCACATCATCTTATTAGGTTCGAAACAGGAGAACCACTGCCCTTGGCGTCAGCACCTGCGTGGAAGAACACTTCATGCGGATTATCATTTGACCTACTTATTTCATATCGCTTCTTGTAATTCGCTCGTGTCAGTATCGACACTTTGAAATATATGTATACTTACTCTCCAAGTTCTAAAGTCTGTGCTTTTTACATATATCCGTTAATAAATTTCTTTCCGATTATAAGAGTGAATATTCACCATGGGTTCATAACTTTTCCTTCTCCAATCGATATTTAAGGTAATTTACCGAGAAAATTCTTCTGCCACGCTCAATAATTCTCTACTGGGGCCCTTTGGACTATGTGAAACTGTCGCTCCGACTTCTTACAGTTACATTAATAGGAGCTATCATGGTCGATCGAAGCGAGTGGAACAGTACAATTTATGTAGCCTCAAGTCGTTCTCCAAATACGGCAGGTAACAATGCGGAGTTGATTGTTATTACCAGTGCATTTACCAGTGCATTCCGAGCGAGATTTGCATCACCAGCGCGCGGTCCCGCCCGAACCATTCACTTCGTATTTTAGCGCACTTCACGAACATGTCTCCATTCTACCAATCATTATGGCCGGGTATTAGTAATTAACTATTCTTACTACAGGATTTCGGCATCCAACAAAATGAAGGGAAAGTAGATGGAGAAGATTCCATGATGAACAACTTCGAACCATCACTGGAGAATCAGAGTAAAAACAACCTTGAAGTTATGAGACTTTTTCCTCCTCTAATGTGCGCTGTAGAAGCTTCATGGCAGATTCCGATCTACTCTTGATGCTGCACGTGAATGCGGGTGGATGACTATGCATATATGTGGATTAGCGAGAAGTGGAGTACAAGTGTAGTAAAACTCACCTGATTGTCCCTGTCTTATATAAGACGTTCGCTGAAATTGACGAACCTCTCTCATTATCAACCGCAGTACTTATGTCACAGACAGCTAAAGCCGTCGCTATTGCGATGAACATGGAGGATTCTGCAAAGGAAACTCCCGGATATGGTCTACAAAGTGGAATCATTAAAAATTGCAGTCTACAAAATTCGCAGTGATTCAACTTACCGTCTTCCAAACCCAAATGCTACCCCTAAAGTTTTAACTGCACGCTCACTTTTGAAGAAACGGATTGGGTTGAAGTTATTAGGCTCTGGGAAAACCTCCGGGTCATGTAGAATTAGCCTACAAGTTTTTGGACGTTAGGGTATGATAGGAGAAGGAATTAGAAGACAAACCAAATATTTGGCATCACAATCGTCCCTTTCGGAGTTTTGTAGTTCCTATACATCTCGTCTTGCGTCAAAAGATGGGGTACTCCTAATATATTTTAACTGAGAAAGGTATTTCTATTATGCAGAAGAAAATGAAGGAACCTAGAGGCGCCACAGGATTCCATCTTAAAACCTCTCGCATGATGTTCCGAACGAAAGGGAGAGAAGGCATATCCTCGACTTTAGGAAGCCGTTTCCCATGAAGAACGTCGTCAATTTCCTTTTGGCCTTGTCTCTGAATTTCAGGATGGAGAGCCATTGCCAGAAAGAAAGAAGAAATGGCAGCAACAGTCTAGCGTATAAGCGTCAATACCTATCATTAGGAATGTAAAATCATTATGACTTACTGTATCAGCTCCACCTAAATTAGTGTCAAGTTAGTACTTAAACAATTACCGGACGAACATTATGCTTTACCTCCAAATAACGAAGCGGAAGCCCATAGAAGAAGATTATCTTGCTCCTCCGTCAAAGCCTCGTTAGACTCAGTGGACAAGACAGTCGTCGTAAAGTGTGGTGTAATTAGCGCCATCGAGTCCTTAAAGCTTAAGCAGGTACCTAAAGGGATTTTACTGAAAACATACTTGATAAGCCTTCGCCCAGATATACGGCTCTTCTATCACTTCCATATGCAATTTACTCCACTGTGTAGCCTTGCGTTTAAATTCAGCACCTGGCATCCAATCGGGGACGTGTCTGACTGAAAGAGTAAATAAGCATCTTTATCTGTAAAAATCCCGGTGAACCGCTTACGCCACGGAATCAGATCCACAAGCCAATTTCCAGGCTGAGAGGCTTCAGAAAATGCAGCCATCACTTTTTCGGCGAGAAGAAGGAAGGATCTTCCCGTTCAGCGGTGCGATAACCATACGTTACTTTCAAGATAATGGATCCAGCATAGCTATGAAATTATTCACATTAATTTCAATATCTACTGTATGAATAGATGATACGTACTACCGAACCCAATCAGCCAGCTGCGCCGGCTCTGCCAATAAATTCTTCACCAAAATCCGACTTTCCTCTTCATGAAGTGGCCAATATATCTTCAACGAACTATCACTCAATTCCTTTTTCAATAATTGACGCATCTCGCGGAAACGGTCGGTGTACGGCATTAAGGCGATGGATTGATCGAAGCCCGTGCTATAAATGCAAGTTGTCGAGAACATCGTTCAGACAAAAAAGGCATGCGACGTACAGATCACCCGCCATGACCTAAGACCAGAAAAGAGTTTTAGATACATCGGTCGAAGCGATAGGATCACTAACCAATCTAGGCCTACTCGAATAAATAGCAGATCGTTGCTCTAGGAGTTCGTTGGCCGCTTGCAACGAGCTCAAAACCAAGATCGGTTGTCCCAGAATCGTCAAATATACACAATGACCTGAAAATAAGTAAGCAACCAAATCTAGTGTGAAGTTCCACAATAAATGTTTCACCATATTCTATTCCACAAGCAGCAAAAGTAAGCCATTCATGACTTTTAGGCATCTGTAGTAAATTTCCTATTATAGGCCATGGCTTTGGACCTGGGGGACGTTGTGCAGAACGTCGTATGAGACGGTAAAACTGATAGAGGAGGATTGCAGCTGCAATGTATAAGACGGACATTCTAGTGCAACAGCAGCTAATGTTCCAATCTCTTGAGAGCCGTCGTGAAGTTCGTAGTAAAGGGCACGGGGAGATGGCTCTAGGCCGACGGCGCTTCGCTATTAATACGTATTAATTCCACGAGGCGGCAGTGTCAACTCAGTGACCGATCCAATCAAGCGCATACATCACTCATTAGTGGCTAACTTCGAAGAAGGTTAGTTTCAAACAAAAAATGGGATTTATTTATGAGACGAAAGGAAGCATAAATAAAGACACTTATAAGTCTCTTTTGTAGGAAATAACGAAAATGGAAATACTTATAAAGGAACCAGAAACATAAGTGAAAGTTGCAGTTCGATAATAAATGTCTTACGATACTAGGATTTGATCCAAGTAAAATAAAAGACATACTCACAGATTCATGAGACTACTATATGGTACCAAGCCCCGCTAAAGATGTCCCGAAGCTGATAAATGCGTAAATCTAGGCGGTTGCTGCCAGTCAGACATCTCTCTACACATGTATGAGGTAGGCGGACAAAAACGAAGACTACTGAGAGATTTAAACTTTCGGTCTTCGTATATCCATTGGAAGTGAATTCCAAATACAAGTCCGACGCTGTACCCCTTAGTCAAGCAGCCGGCGTTTCCACCCTTCTAGGACATACAGTATCTTGGCAGAGAAGAACCTTATTCCAACAATTGGAACTTGAATTTCAATCAACTCTATATGTATCACTCTTGTTTTCGTTCGATAGTCTTTCATTGACAGGCGCTTCTGATAAATAGTACCTCAAGTTTATGGGCATACTCACTCATACATGGACAGATACTTTTACTTACATATGACCAATGTTATTGTTATTTCCAACTGTTCTCGTGAAAACATGCAAGTATTATTGCGATCAAAGTACTCCATACGTAAATGATTATTTTTTTTACGCAAGTCAATGCCTGTTTAACCACACATTCTCCGCAGGCTCCACACTTTAACTAATATGACAATTAAGGCTCTATTCAGAATAACAACCAGAGTAACCTAGCGCTATAATGTACATAATCATTACAGGGTACGATCGGCGTAACAGTGAAAAGAGAGCCAGAAAACAATAATATTTCAAATGTCCCCGTATTACAATAAAAGATAACCAAAGGTGGAAACTCCAGCCATCAACGCCAAAAGAGATCCAGTAACGCTGTGAACGGAGGCGGCATTGTTCTTGGTAGCAGCCGCAGGTGGAGTAACGCCAGCTGGTGTTGTGTTAGTTCCAGTGGCAGAACCGGTTTCGGAACCCGCCGAGGAACTTTTACTGCTGCTAGCGGTATTGGTGGTGCTGATGGTGCTGAATTTGGAACTGGTAGGAGTAGAAGTGGTAGATCCAGCAGGGGGCGTGACAGAGACCAATTGGACAGTCAGCCCTGCAGCATCTTCGGTCTGTACAGTATTGGTGGAACTCGTGGATCCATCAGCTACCACAACAATGTCTTCTGCACAACTTGATCTTCCATTGCTAATTGCACAAGAGAACTGTATGGTCTCAATTTCCGTTGCTGTCGCATCTATAGCAGTCAACACCGCAGTGTAAGCGACATCAGAGGGCCCCTCAGCAAGAGTGACTAAAAAATGTCATTGATAATTAATATGAATATGATAGCATAAGAATACATAAACGTACAGGTGAGAACGCCGTCATCAACCCCGTTGGCAACTTCGACTTGATAGGTTGTACGTCCATCTGATCCAGCTCCAAGAACACCAACGGTGATAGGCTGGGGTTCTATTCCGGGAATATAAAGAGTGGTTTCCTGTTGAGCAAGAACAGCTGGCAAGTTTTTTTAAATGATTAAACCTCGGGTGCTAAGGGCTACTGAACGTACGTTGTAAAACAAGAGCGAAAAGAGCTGCCCATGTAACTTTGATATAAGACTTCATCATGAGCTTTTCCTAGACAATAAAAGAGTGTGTGGAGGAGATGGTGGAAGAGAAGAGAAAGAAGTGTTCCAACGTATACATACAGTAACACTGTGCCTATCAATGCTCAGCGGGGGCTCGACCGCGCCGACTCCAACGCATCATCCTATTAGGTTCGAAACAGGGGAGCAGGGGCGCTGCTCTTGGCGTCACCGCCACCTGCATGGAGGAAACGTTTTATGCGGAAATTGTGCCTGTCATTTGACCTCTTCTCTGACATCGCTTGCAATAGCTTGTAATCCACCGGGGTCAATAGGTGTCAATACGCTTTGAAATATTCATAAATGTATTCATATCCGACGGGCTCGCAATGTCTTTACGATTCTGACGAGCATGGAACATTTCTCGTTGAGTGAGATGGTTATTATATTAATACTGTAAGTACTCGTTAAGTCCACTCATTAATATTTTTCTTGCTCATTACTGCCAGAATGCCAAGATAATCTACAATCGATCAACGATGAAGAATTACATGGGTTCATATGTCGCAAAAATCCCAAACTCCTGACCGCCTAGCCGGCCCTGACCAGGCCTGACGGGGATTTTTGAGCTCGGTCATCTCTTGCATACGCGTTGTATACCATAATTAGAGTAACTTTAACACCCCGGTCAGGGTCTTGCCACTGGTCGAGCCAAAATCAGGCTCGATCAGGTCATTTCGATTTTTGCGACATAACATTTTCGTCTCCTCCTTAGATATTTACGAGAAAGATCTAAAGGAAACCTCTGTCAGGAATACTCAGCAGTTCTCCTTTCAGAGATTCAGGACTGTTGCTCCAAGATTCCAGTTACATTGAGGAGTTTCCATTTTCGATCAAGACAAGCGGGATAGCACAAATCCGTGTTTCAGGTAGCTACAATTAGCCTATCAAAGTCCAGTCCCAGTCGAAAGACGAACACTGATAGATACTGATTGGCTATACTTTTCAATCGATTATGGGTTCGGCGACGGGCTTGGCGGGAGCACTGGTCTCGACCCTCGAAGACTCTGATCGAGCCTCGATTTGGCCTCGAGCCTAGTCCTGGGCTAGTCTCTTTACGTTAAGCAGCGGTACTTATAGCTTCAGGGCGGCTCATTATACCCCTTTATTGACAGTCAGCCAATTGAATAAAATTATCAGAATATGTATAATTGCCAGACATTGTACCTTTGCAGTTCCTCGAGGAGCTCCCATCGCCGAACTTCCCCTGATTAGACAGCGTACCATATAAGTGTTCGATCTCCGACCGCCGTATAGGACTGGAATTCCAGCTATTAAATAGGATTGACTTTCTGGTGCTCTCGTTATGCGACAAACATCGCCTAAGGATATTCATACAAAGATCTGCCCTCCAGACTCGAGTTAATTATGCGTTCTCTCTCTCTCCACACACACTCTCTCTCCTACCAACTCTTGCCCAATGAATCTTATAGAAGGCATGCAAGGATAGCAGAATGATCGCGGTCTGTTCGCCTATCACCCATTAACTTGAACTCGATGCGAATTTTCGAACAAGGGCTGATATTCGCTTCCCGAGTCGTATTTTGGGAGATTATGGCGCACTCCACGAAGATGTCTCTGCCCTTTTCCAAGCATTAGTGTTGGGATTTCCCAATTCTTACAGGGTATTCACCCTCGTGTAGAAGCTCATGACATAGATGGAGAAAATCCCATGATTAACAGCCTCGAACCATCCCTGCCAAGGATCAGAATAAAAACAACCAAGCTACGAGACTTTTTCCTCGTCTAAGGTGCAATGTAAAAGCTTCATAGCAGATTCTGATATACTCTTAATGCTGCCAGTGAATTCGGGTGGACGACTTCAATCAGACACCTTTCTACCGGTAGGCAGACAAAAACAAAGGTTACTAGGAGATTGGGACTCCCGGTCTTTGCATATCTGTTGTAAGGCTAAATTTAAGTGAGACGCTGTACCCCTTAGCCAAGCAGCCAGTGCTTCGATACGATTAGATGCGTCGGTTCATGGGACCGCCACTGCAGCTTTCTTCGGGATCCAATGTGCTGAAGGTAATGCGTTGTCCACAGTTGGCATAATCTGATTGACATGGAAAAGAGCCGTCTATGGGTGCCATACGGGATGGCCCCTCTGGCCCTCTGACCTGGATAGAAGGACGCGGTTTCATTATCATTGGGATGAGAATGTCACGGACTGCCAGGCACCTAAGCCAGGTGATGGGGGTAATTAGATTACCTGCCATCTCCTTAATGCTCCACAAAAAAAAAAAAAAAGAGAATGTCACGGACTCCCGGATGAGTCTCCCAGGTGAAACATATAACAGAAACGGCGCGATTTAAGCAGGAAACGAGGTTCATAATGTAAGATCTAGAGAGATTAAACTTAATCATTAGGAAAATAATAATAATAATATTGCAACGTCGAACGCACCTGCGTCAGATCTAATCTTCTCCACAATAAGCTCTACCATGACCTGTTCTTCATGCAAGACACCTTCTTCTAGTCAATCTTCCATATAGACAAGCTTGCATTGTCTGATAAAGAGCTAGTAAAAATAGCTTCAATGACATTGACGAGAATACTGAGTCGTTGTCGCCTACGAAGCCTCACCGATATCTTACTGGTGATTTATTCTGAGATCTGTAGAAAAATAAATAATCAGCATCACTTTCAGACAAATATAATTGATATGAATAGGAGGAATGGCGTCGCGGCGGAAAAAAAAAAGGATGGATGATATGGTTGCCACATTGATCAGAATTGGAATCTCTCTCGCGTACGGTACACGCCCTTCTGCTATTGAAGTTCTTTCTCGATGTCTTCTTATCTTTGAGATGTTTCCAACTCGCATTTGGATACTATAAGTAACCTCGCTGATAGAGTTGTCAGTTGACGTGTTGCCAGGGCGCCAGTTAATGGTCACAGGCAGTCACGTAGCAAACCCTTCAAGTTCCGTCGACTGCGGCCAGCGCGACCTACAAATTTTTTACCGAAGTTGTTCTTGTTATCGGTTGATGCGCTTTACAGAACAGCAGCCTTGCGAATAATTCCGCATAACTTCACGAATCAAGTTAGAGTCTCATATTTCTCGCTGTATCGTCTCCAATTCGTCTCGAGCTGTCCGCAGCTGTGGGACCCGCAGTGTGCTTGGCATTTGATCATCCCATTGAATTAACAGCCGGATTCAATTACTGACCTTGAGTTAGAGCATGTCATAGAATCTTTCAATATTTCCCTCGAAAACAAGCTAATTTTGAATGCTTTCATGCTAGGAGCTTCAAGTTCATAAATTATTTCGTATTTCACTTCGGTACGTCGTCCGGTGAAGCTGAAGGATCATCAATATTCTGTAACAGGACACGATCTAACCACACAATGAACTAACTATTCAAAGGAAAACTGGCCTTTGCATCAGGTCAATCCTCAGCAAGACACTTCCCTATCTCGTTTCTACCCTGTTCTTCTTCCGTCACAGTAAAACCTATGCTATAAAAGGAGATGTAGGATGTAGTCCATAAAAATTGTGTTGCCTTCCTCCCCAATCATGCGTTTTGCTTCGTTCTTTTCTCTTGTCGGCCTTGTCGGTCTCGTCGCTGCTCACCCCAGTGAACATAAAGAACATGGCACTCTTACCAGGCAAGAATTCCTGAGCTATGCAAAAAGATCTATTGCAGACTGCAAAAATCAGCTCGCTGCCCAAGGTGTTGAAGCTGAAGCCATAGAGCATCATGCCCTCTTGTTGAACTATATGCCTAGTGTGCCGACTGGCGGGACGGTGCATACTCGCGCCTCTTTTACTTCCGCTTCTATTTCTCTTACTCATTTGGACTCTTGTAGTTTACTTGTATGCGTCGGAGATCCATTTATTTTCACCCCGTTATAAGACTCGTTTTACTTTCCCAGGATACCTTAGTTGTCACCACTTCGTGTTGGACACTAAGGTATGCCTGTTTTATTATCACACTTATATTCACGTTGCTCATCATGTATTTAGTTACGCTTTTATAGGTACTTATACATGAGTTGTCACCACTTCATGTTGGACGCTAAGTTACACTTTTATACCTCTGTGCTCTCCAACTCCACGAGAAGGTTGCCTTTCGTAAGCGCAGCTTCAGCGACGTCCTTTCCAAGAACCATGTTTCCAATAGGATAAATATCACTAGTAAAGACATTAGTGGTTCTAACCTCTTCAGCGGAAGCACATCTTGTGTTCTGCAAAGCGAAGGGCCATACTGTGAGTTAATTAATGCATAACTTCTCTGTTAGTTTCTTGACATTTATTTTCAGGGATCAAGGGTGAGCTCATTCGTACAACATCATTGACAGCAAGCCGGGGGTCCTGTTGTATCTCAACTTCCATGTCATTGATGTCAGTACCTGCAGTCCCATTGAAAATGTTTACCTAGATACCTGGCATGGCATGTCTCATTAACGACATCATAATCTTTTCTATACCTTTTGCTTCAGGTAACAGCAATGTCAACAATCTCACCGATATCGTAAGTTTCGAATCATTGCGTTAAAGGATAGCTTAATTTAATCAAAGACACTTTATTTCTTTTAGAACTGGACTGCCCTCTGTAGAATCCAGAAACAGATTCAAGCGGTGTTGTTAATTTCATGACCGTTGTTCCTGGACACTACACTGGCAGGACTAACCACATCCATATCATGGCTTCCCTTGATGCTACTCTCCTTGGCGGTAAAATTTGACCAGAGGACACATCTCAAATGTCAGACAGGGGAATAATTTATCTTCACAATCAGCTGCAGTAATCTAATATGAATATTTTGATAGGTACTCCTCAACCAAGTGCTACTTGACAAGGTGGAAACAGTAGCTCCTTATGCTTTGAACACACAAGAGAAACTCAGAAACTCGAATGATAATATATTTTCGGAGGAGGTTGAATTGATGAATCCTGTTCCTGAATATATTCTCCTCAGTGACTCCATCACTGATGGCATATTTGCGTGACTTTGATTGGCATCAACCCAGATGTCACATACACTCTAAGCCTAGTTGTCATTCTGACTGAAAATGGTGGTGTGGTGAATGCTGATTCTGGTATGGGAGGTCCTGGAGGTGCCCCCGGCAGTGCCCCCAGTAGCATCTCAGCATCATCATCATCATCCGCTACTGTTAAAATTTCGACAATGACAGCCACAGCTACTTCAACAACTACCCAAGCAAATAACACTGCTACCAAGACAACAAGTGCTGCAGCTTCAACCTCAACTCATGAGTTGTACACTTCCATTCTTGATTGAATTTACTCAGTTACATTGCAGCATCAACCAGCGGTGGTGTATCCACTGTCATCTTATTGATCAAGCTTGCTGTTGCTTCTATTGGGTTACATGGACTTTCACAGCTGTAATATAGATACCATCATTGAATACATCCCAATTTTAATGAGCAAAAGTAGGAAAATCTACTATGTGCTGTGCATGGCCTTCATGTCAAACCCAATCCAAATGGAATCATTGCTGTACGAGTAAGTGCGGCATCCTTTCAAGCCTTAGGAGTTATTTAAAAAGGTGATTCGGACTATGTACTAATTAGATATTCAATGGCAAATACAATTTCATGCCAACAGATGTTTAGTTAATAAACTTTTAGGACAGTAATAAGGTCATAAAAGAAAGAAAAGGAAAGAAGAAAAAGAGAAAAAGAGGTGGCTCTAGATCTGTAACCTTCTCTGACAGAATGCTGTGTCAACTTCAAAGTCTGATTGTGACAGGTCAACCAATACTTATAAATAAATAACCTCAGTCAATGCCAGTCAGTCTTCTCATCCTCATCTGCACTGTTAAGCCCCATGCTTAAGTGTCACAACACATGACTTCATTTAACCTCTACGAAGCTTCAGAGAAGGTCACATACCTTCAGAGAGCTTTGTTCGGACTTTGTTCGACTTCACAGCTTACTTCATTCAACCTTCGCATCTCACCTCGTCTTCGTGTTCGCACAACAAACCCTTGACTCACACCCCGACTTCTTTCTTGATCCCGAGGACAACACCTTTGCCCACATGCTTTGTTCCATCACACTATCCGCTCCACTATTCCATAAGACTATTATTAGTCTTCCCCGGACCTGGCACAATTGGTCCTCGATACTTCTTCTATTCTGACAGATGATACTTCGTCATGTCCGTTTCCAATTCGTTTGTATTGTTTCTGTTCGCTTATCTTTTCTTATGGCATATTTCCATTCACTTATTGTTCTCATGACATATCCTCCATTCGCTTATATTCGTTATTGCATATTTGTCCGTCATACCTTTTCGATCGTTCACATTATTCGTTTATACATTCCCCCAAACCTTCACTATTCGACGATACGCATATACCCATTGTTCTATCACTTTATGTTGTGCCCTGTTCCACATTTGACTTATTGTTTGTAATAATTCCTTCCGCTTTCGTCCATGGACTTATAGTATATAAGTACATGTATCTTAGCTAGTTTTCTCTAGTCAGAAATTAGCCTTATAGACCTATTGTATATCCTCCCTATACTCGAGCCTAGTGCTCATTCTTCTCTATACACTCAGACCTCTATTACCTCCGAACCGAATACAAACCTTTAAGATCAATTCCGAACTTCACCTCGAACCTTTGATCTTACTCCGAAGTCCTACCTTTGTTCAAAACTTCGGTATTCGAATCCGCTCTTATATTGTTAGTTCTAATCTGTTCCAAATTAAGGACACATACATTTCGAGAAGGCGCAACCCACAACGTTGAAGCCAAGTCCTTCAGTTCTAACCCTTCGTTCTTTAGTGTGACTTCGTTTGTTACTTCGGTCACACTTCGGAACCCTTCGTTAGGATCAGCCCGTAACACGCACCCACATCACAGTACGCTGGTGACCTCCATCTTACATTTAACTCAAGCTCAATCTCTACTATTATAAAGTGAAAGAAGTGTAAATGGATGATGAGACACTCTATGCTACTTCGCTTGCTCTGCTAAAGCGCAAGTTGGGACATGGCCTCTGGACTCCAACACATGAGGATGCAAACCTGCCTCCTCCTGAAATAGGAAGTGTCAGATTTGTATTTAAAGGCAAATGGGTTGAGGTCATGAAGCTTAAGGATAATGAAGTTCTAAAGTATGTTCAAACTGGGCATCTCAATGAGCAAGAGCCCATTATCAGTCATAAGTCTTTATCAGTAAAATTTGATGTGGAAATCAATGCCCAAATGTATGTCTGTAATCTGAAAATAAAGATAGCTAATAAGTTAATATGATTTCTAGTGCTGGAGGAATAGCTGGTGGACAATTGAAGTATACCTTTTCCAAGGAAAGTGGAGCCTGCCTTACTTTTGCTCAGAGGGCTAGAACAAAAGATGCTGCCAACCTTACCTTTTTCAAGAAGCAGCTATTGGAGAATATTCATTAATGGTTTACCATGGCAAAGAAGAAGGGGTTCAGTATTACTCCAGACCAGTTGATGGTGCTCACTGGGTGCACCTATACTGCTGATTGGTCAAATGCGGTTTTTAGATCTGGATCATAAGAAATTACATTTAGGATTAATGTAGGGGCAGCAGGATTTGTGGGTGCAAATTTTTCTGGTGCTATAAAATTCAAAACAGCAAGTAAGAACTGGTCAGAGGATCATTGGGGACCAGAGAGGTAAGTTCTTTGCAGCATAACTGTCATTTTGGCCCTGGCTCAACCTTACCCTAGAAATGAGGGTGACACTGTGCCTTTGCAGCACCCTCATGATCAATGCCTTTTTTTTAGAGGATGCAAAGTGGTGATAAAAAATAATTGGTACCAAAACCTCCTTTCCAAATCCAAATCAGGTGTCATTATCAAGGATGGGTGCTATCTGTTGGAACTTAATAAAAAAAGACATAAAGGCAATAATACTCCTGACACTTTACAGTCCTCTCAGAGATGATCAGATGAAGACAATAATCCTGATGGTGGTTCGGCATCATCATCCTCAGGGTCTGGGAGCACACCACAGGCCCCGGGTGGCAATGAAGGCTCCACTTCAGGTTCTGGTGAGACTGAATCAGGAAATACATCTTTGTCTGCAGAAGGTGGTCCTTCTGACAGTTATGAGGGTTCCCAGCTTGAAGAGGATATAATAGAGGGAGGTTATGGTCTTGAAGAAGAGGCAGTATGTGTAAAATGAGCAGTAAAATGAGCATATATTGACAACTGATATCCAATAGACCTTGGATCCTCTGAGTATTCTTCTTATATATATATTTGAGGTATGTTTATGAAATATTAATAAGTATAATATGCATGACATAGAAGTCATATATTCAGAATGCATAGTACATCATGATGATTTAGATTCCCTATCTTTTCTGGTTCGTATAATATGACCATCACGATAATGAACCTTCAGACTCATTTGATTATTCATGCAGCCTGTTGCAACTTTGGAAGAATTCATTGATCAGTTGACTCAACATAAACCCGTGATCTGGTTGGAAAATGGTGGTGAGTGCTATATTGTTGATTGCTACTAGGAGTTTGTAATTCTCATTGTAAACCCTTAGTTGGCCAAATAGGAAAGCCTGATGGAGCAGTATTGGGGATAAGTGATAAATATTCTACAAAATCACATCCTAGTAACTGTAAGTTTCTGAATCTACCAATATCTTTGATGAGTTGACTTTATATATATCATTCATAGTTATTAAGCCCTCAAGATCATCAGTTATCCTCATCAATGAGCTTCTTGGATATAGGACTGATAATTTACTTTTCTACTTTGATATGGCCCAACTACCTTCCAGCATCAAGTTTCCTCCGACTGCACCTCCATCAAATTCCCAGCTCCAAAAAACAACCCATCTGGCAATGACACTCATGGGGATTGCAATATATTCCAGTGAGGGTCTTAGTGTCATAACAATCCACAACACCAATGGAGTGACAGTGATTGACATCCTGTCAGCTCTTTATGAAGCATTCAGATCATCCACTGGTATTTCCAGAATGGATGAGAGTCAATCGTTATTTTCACTTTCAGCCAGCCAGATCAGAGTACTCGATCAAGCTGCTTTCAACCTGTCTGGAGTAGCCAAAGGAGGTGACCTAGCCTTAGCGGAACATAGAGTATTCACAAGACTGGAAGAATGTGTTAAGGTTCCCAATATTTGGGTTCTTAACATGAGTTTAATAAAGACATCAGCTGTTCTGTTAAGCTCTGTGCAGAACTAAGGTTAAGATATGTCGGCGACATCGGAGATGTACAAATAGGACTTGGCTTCAGCTTTGATGCTGCGCCACTATTGCAAGTCGCATCCTGATTTCAAGTCAGTCGGGTCCGATCAGGTTGGACAGTAGAGGTCAAGACAAAGTGTCGGAGGTGTCGGAGTAGTCAAGACCAATGATCCAGACTGTAACGTGGTAAGACGATGTCAAACCAGAGGTCGGTCGGGGGATGTCGGAGAGGAAGTCTGAGAGGAAGTCAAAGACAGCGAACAAGAATATGACAGAGGGTAAACTAAGTTGATTTCCGGGTAGAGAACTACCTAGGAATATACATGTAGTTATATACAAAAAATAGAAACTAACTCAAAAGGAGGTGGAATAGATAAGACTGAAGGGTCGGAGACGATCAGAGAACAGGGTGGATTGGATGGGGTAATAACGAGGAGTAAACAGGCATGAACAGGGGAATCGGATAAGGATGAGTCTCAGATGAATATGTAAGTCTGGCATGTTTCTGGTTCTGACCAATAAGGATTTAAAGGCATGACAAAAAGGAGATAAGGAAATAAACCAATGGGAACGGTGGAGGGTAACATGCTGATAGTACATGGTCGGGGGCGTCGGGTAGCGTCGGAGTAGAAATGGAGGTTGGGGTACTGTCGGAGTCGTCAGAGTGCGGTCGGAGGGTGACGCCAGGATAGGGCGTAACACGTTCCCTTGTTCAAAGCAAACTTCTTGCTTGACTGGGAGGGAGAGAAGTTAACAGTCAGCTGGAGAGAGGAGGAGAAGAAGAAGCCAACGAAGCCAACATCACAAAATTCCAGTCCGGAAGCCGAAGGACACTGGCAAGAATTGACAAGATCCAATTCTTTCAGCAACCAGAATTGTTCCAGGGTGAAAGGTTGGAGAAAATCTGCTGAGAGATTGTCCATTCCGAGGCTAGACATCTCCACTAAACATGGTAACTTCTCCTTGCCTTCCAGATTCTGGAACTTCTCAGCACTGGAGGACTCATCTTCGTCTTCCACTGCCTCAGACTAAACTCTCACTGCACACAAAGGAAGGGACAATAACCCCCCAGGCTAAAACTTAGAATTGATACTGCCAGGGCCAGTACCAATCACTGGATGGTGGGGAAAGGGTCTTGATTTCTGCATGCGAAAATGCGAGATAATTTGAGAGAAAAGACAACATATACTATATGTGGTGTTTCCTCATACAGATATCTAATTCAAAATCCAATTATTTTTGGGCCACTCGATTGTACTATTATCTATGGTTCCGTAGCTGCAGTGTATCAGATACCCTTCTCATCCTCTCAATTTAGCAACCAAGGCTTGACACTCACACTCAACTCCTTAGTCAGCTCTGTCAATGCTTATGCTCGTGTTTCTCCTTCCTCTGACCAGGGCTGATTGTAGTCTTTCCAGTGATGAAGTCTATGCCATTCCTAAAATAAAATCAGTCCTTCCCATACATCATACAGGTCATACTTTGTCCTATCCGTCTAGACTCAATTGTGGCTGCAGGTACATTAAAAGTAAAAACCGCTGCGATGCCATTTCGCTTATTAAATAATAAATTCGCTATTAATCGGTGTTAATGATGGGAAGAGGACGGAAGTGGGAGGTGGGGAAGGACAAATGAGAGGATGTGGAATTACTTTACTTTATTCTTAGGAGGGATGTATATTTGCCTTGAGGAGGATGAATAGGGGGATGCGCATATGCTAGTGTGTGGTGGAGTTACATTGCATTATTCTTAAAAGAGGTCTATACTTGTTGTCTAGTTACTTATTAAAATGGGATGGGATTAAGAATAAGGACATAAAAATAAATTAAACACCCACCGCACTCCGTAAGAATAGAAATAGAAATAGTGGCCCCTAATAGAGGTGAGGAACATCATAGCATATCATACCACGGTGATCCTAATCTAATCAGCCAAACGACAATGATCCTAATTAATGAAAAGCGCTGATTAGGTATCGCATCAGGAAAGTTGACACTGGGCGGCTAATTGCCTAGCTAGCTGTGCCCACTTGTATATAGTACTAGCTGGATAGGGCGGTATGCCTCGCTAGAAATTGCTATACGCACTGAGCCGAGAAATTGGGACAGCATTCTCGTTTGAACAAGTCAAACAAGTCACGTGTGCCTCATCAGCGTGTCATGTCATCTTCGAACCACCTTGTCCCTCTACTGCTGCCTCGACTCTGCTACTAACCTTCGTGAATCAACCCTCTTGATCATTTCTCTGCAAGTTCAAAACACTATGCTAGATGAAGTTAATGCTCTATTCAAAATGGTCTTCTGCAGATTCTCTCTGGTCTGGGCTTGACTTTTTTCGCTCTGCTGCAATGGTTTCCTTCTTTCTTCTTCACTCAAGCTCTCTCTATGCTGTCTCCTGTTAGTGCTCAATTGGGTCATATTCATCAAGTTTTCTTTTTCGTTTAAAGAGGTTCTGGAAGCACTGAGGATTCGGGAAGGATATTGTTTATAAGGGATTGACCCTGTGTCAGCATGCAGTATGTTCCCTGCCTTTCCCCCTCTCAGCATTCATCTAATAAATTGGTTCAGAGTATATATATGTTAGAATAGCTCATATGATGTAAAAAAAATACCTGAATAAATTTTAATTCGTTAATAATATCGGAAGGAAATAATAAGTGAGAATGGAGCCCTAGGAAAGGCTAGTAACCACAATATACCGAGTCTCTGTGCTATATAGCAGTAGCTTAGCGGTTTCCAGTGATGACGGTCTGTCGGCAAGGCCTCGCTAGAACTGCTAGGGCTGGTATCCTATTGCAGATTCTCTAAATCGATAGGGGGGCTATATAGCATACCTAGCACTATATGGCCTTTGACAGCTTTCCTGATGCGGGGCCGTATGGGCCCACCGGAGGGACTCGTATTTCTGGGAATACTTACAAGGGTGCGCAGTAAGGCTGCGTGCTTGGGAACTCAGGTATTAGTGCGTACCTCTGCCAACATCTGGGAAGCCAATAACCCTCCCCAAATTATACTGAGATAATAAAGATAGTAGGCAAGAGGTGAGGTGAGCCGCACGTTCGATGGCGGTGACGCGGGCAGTGATTTCCCAACCCTGGACTACCGTGTGGATCCCTGATATTAGGATCGGGAAGCCCGGTTTGATTGTGTTGTTATCAGCAAGCTCGTGGTCGATGGCGGGAGCGGCGATGTGGGTATCGAGAGGGATGCGGGCAGGGGGGCTCGGAAAATTTGAGGGAATCGCGGAGTTCGTTGACTTATGAGGATAGGTGGGGGTTATACTGGGATAGGCCGAGGATTGAAGGGAGGGTGGCCGGTAGGCAGTGTTGACGGAGTGGAGTAATAAACAATAAGGGTTCGCGATACTATGAATGGAATTAGATAGTACCCCGTTACCGCCACCCACTGCACTGGATTATACTTACTTGGCTCTCGAGGGGTTCAAACCGGCAGTATATTCTAGCTCCAAGTCATATGTACGGTCACCCGCCCTCCAGCTCACCAGAGAACGTCGCCTCCTGTCTCCTCGCGATTCCTCACCATATTCTGCCGCAACGCATGTACGGGATTTGATTGGCCGACCGTATCGTACCGCGGCCCTGAATACGATGTGATGTGGTTCAAAAGGGAAGGTATAATTAGACGATGACAACTTCCCACTGCGCGCCACCCATTCTAACTTCTATGGATTGCATGACTTGCGCCTTTGCGCGTATGGATGCGGGGCTTTTTGTGTCAAGGTGGCGTTGGGTCGATTCAAGGGTATGCAGGATGCGTGCAACAGTTAGGGGTATGGAGGAGACGAGCGACGGCAACGAGGACAACGACGACGGGGATGGGATGGATGATCCTCTGGACGGGGACGAGTTTGTTTGCAGGAAGCCTACTGAATAGTGCATCTGAAATAGGACACGGAAAGCGCCAACCTACACCGGCATCAAGGGCATTAACCCGCACTGCGCATCGCCGGGCGTGCTAATTAACCCAGCAAGACGCATATCCCTTCTCATTCATTTTCTTCCTCTTTCATCTCGACGTCCTCAGAAATGTCGCGTCCGTTCCACCTCCCGATACCAATGTCCCCGAGCTCCAAGAAATCCTTCAATTTCAAGCAGCTCGTCTCCGGCTCTAATGGCTTTTTGAAGCGCGTTATCCTGCTGCGCGCAGCACACTCAACTCATAAGTATGACAAATGACAGTGGCAGAACTTCTCAATCTCTCTCTAATTATTGGACAAGTTCATATAAAAATAGATAGCATCAGAGTATGGCAAGACGCGGTGTCATCGGAGAATCTAGTCGGATGCTGTGCGTTTCTAGTCCACTTGGTTGTCATTTCTCGCCCCAGCACATCACACACTACGACAACCATATCACATCTCCACACAATCTCGCTATTTCACCGTTATAAAGCATATGGATGCTGCAACACTATACGCCATTTCTCTTGCTCTGCTAAAGCGCAAATTGGGACATGGTCTCTGGACTCCTACGCATGACGATGCATATCTGCCTGCTCCTCAGATAGGAAGCGTTGGAATTGTCTTCAAAGGCAAATGGGTTGAGATCACAAAGCTTACGGGAGATGAAGTGTCGAATCATGTTCAAACCGAAGTTATCAGCCACGGAGAACCTATTACTAGCAAAGATTCTTTATCTCTAGATGTCACTGCCAATATCGAGCTCCAAAATTTGTAGGTCTGATTAATCTGAAGATAAATAATCGTATTTAAGTAATGTATCTCTAGGCCTCCAGCAATTGCGTCAACACAATTTAAATATGCATTTTCCAAGACCAC
>KN837370.1:0-17794 GCA_000827215.1 Sphaerobolus stellatus SS14 | reverse complement strand
TTAATCTGAAGATAAATAATCGTATTTAAGTAATGTATCTCTAGGCCTCCAGCAATTGCGTCAACACAATTTAAATATGCATTTTCCAAGACCACTGGAGCCTGCCTGACCATCGCTCAGGAGGCCGTGGCAAGAGATGCCACCAACGTGGGATATTTCAAGTCTCAGATGATCAGTAATTTGTCAAATTGGTTGGACTTGGGATTAAACAAGGGTTTGGATCCGGAAACACAGCTTTCCCCAGACCAGTTGATGCTGGTGACGGGGTGCACCTACACTGCTGATTGGTCAAATGCAGTGTTCAGAGCTGAATCAAAGGCAATCAAGTTTGGGGTTAATGTAGGAGCAACAGGATTTGTGAATGCAAATTTCTCTGCAGCTATAAAAGTTGAAGAGGCCTGTAAGAACTGGTCAGAGAAGCATTGGGGACCTCTGAGGTATGTTTCCTTTTATCCTGGTGATCCTTTTTATGGCTCAACCTTACTTTAGAAGAGAAGGTGACAGTGAGCCTCTACACCGCCCCCTTGATCAATGTCTTTTTGTTAGAGGCTGCAAAGTGGGAACAAGAGCTTGGTACATGTCAAAGCTTTCTATATCAGGCATCAGTGATGGGTGCTATCTAGTGGAGATTAAGAAGAAGTTTAAGAACAGTAAGACTCCTGAAACTCCACAGTCTTCTCATGGACGAGATGATGACAACAATCCTGACTCAAATCCTTCATCATCATCTGGGAGTATGCACTATGATGGCCCTAACGCCAATCAGGGCTCAACTTCTGGTGGAACAGGGTCAGGACAGAATCCCTCTTCATCTGCAGGAGGTGGTGCTTTTGATAGCAGTGATGGTTTGCAAGAAGAGGCTGTGCCACATGAATCTTATGGGCTTGCAGAAGAGGTGGTGCGTGTAAAATGTGTCACAAATGAGTGTATATATACAATTAACATCCTATAGACCACAGATCTTTTGAGCATCCTCCTTATATATATATTTGAGGTATGTTCTGAAACATTACAATAGTACATATGATGGGAAACTCACATATTATTCAGAATTCTTCTGCTGAACATGCTGTTGTACATCATGATGATTTGGATTCCTTGTCTTTCCTGGTTCGTATATGGCTATTATATAGGTATTGAGATACCTTCAGACTGATTCAATTATTCTTACAGCCTGTCGCAACCTTGGAAGAATTCATAGACCGGTTAATTCAAAAGAAACCCGTGATCTGGTTGGAGAACAGCGGTGAGAACTATACTGTTGATTCCTGCTAGTAGTCTGCAATTCTTATTGTGAACCTTTAGTTGGCCAAATAGGGGTGCTTGGCCCAAAATTGGGGATCAGAGATAAAGATTATACATTGTCATATCCTGGGCACTGTAAGTTTTAGTTAATCTGTCAATCACCTGATAGGTTGACTTATATATATCATTTAAAGTTATTAGGTCATCAGAATCATCAAGAATCCTCATCAATATGTTTCTCAAGGGTGGAAATGATTGGTCTCTGCCTTTATACTTTGACATGGCCCAACCACTTTCCAGCATCCAGACTTATGGGACTTCTGCTTCTTTCAGGTTCCAAAAGGCAACCCGTCCAGCAATGACACTCATGTGTATTGGTATTGCAACACGTTCCCCCAGGAAGGGTCTCAGAGTCATGGAGGTTCGCAACACCGATGGAGTGACACTCATGGATGTCCTTTCAGCTCTTTATAAAGAATTCCAATCATCCACTCGTGTTTCTGTAATGGATAAACATACAGTATTTGCAGGACTGACCTATTATGCCAAGAGCAGTTGGATCCTTAACAAGGTTTCAAAAGAGACAGCAGCAGCCTCCAAGGGGCCCTTGTGCTTCACTCCTGAGGCATTACTAATCTCCGGGGGGCACTGGCCCTTGTCTCTTGAGTTGGAGAAGGAGGCAAAGCCAGCGGGTCACAGTGCAAAACACCCACGTGCGGAGAATGAGGAAGAGGAAGAGGAGATAAATTCAGCGAGTCCCAGTAAGAAACACCGGCATGGAGAGGAGGGAACAGATCCAGCGGATCCCAGTGCGACGTTTCAGGAATTAACATTGACCAAAAGGCTTCTGAACCATGCCGATTACCTCCGGACTCCCTCCTTCTATCACTCCCCCCTTCCTTCCCCTCGCATGAGCTCTATTCCCCTTTCCTCCGCTCACATTTCCTCCCCTCCCATTTCCTCCGCTCACATTTCCTCCCCTTACATTTCCTCCCTTCCCATTTCCTCCCCTCCCATTTCCTCCCCTCCCATTTCCTTCCCTCCCATTTCCTCCCTTCCCATTTCCTCCCCTCCCATTTCCTCCCCTCCCATTTCCTTCCCTCCCATTTCCTCCCCTCCCATTTCCTCCCCTCCCATTTCCTCCCCTCCCATTTCCTTCCCTCCCATTTCCTCCCCTCCCATTTCCTCCCCTTTCATTTCCTTCCCTCTTTCAGCTGGTACCACCAGCTGGCCAGCCGAAACGCGGAGCTTTGAGCAAGGACAAATGACCTTCAAGCTCAAGGCTCCTGGAGCGCAGAAGCGGATTCGCCAAAAGCATTTGCCCTCCGCCAACAGAGCCAGTTTACCTCCACAGTCAGTACCCGCCAGACCAGACACATCTTCCCAGATTCTGATTGGTACACACGAATATCTGTATGTGTACGCTATTTTGAATCAACCTTAGCAACTTATATATTACTACAGTTCTGTATCAGATGTGGAGGAGAAATCTCTGACCACGCCTGATTCCATCTCAGCTATGAGCTCTATTCCCCCCTCCACCCCTCCCTCGCTCCCTCGCTCCCACACTGATCGCCGGCAGACCAATCGTATGGTTAAAAAATCAATAATTGATGATGACAGCTTCCCCTTTCGGACACAGGATGACACCGACTTTGAATCTAGCCTAAACCTCTCCACTGGAGACAACGACCCGCAGATCCAGACCGAGTGGCTGGAGGGTGATGACTCACATTTCGTTCCCCCGTTGCCTCCACACCCCTCTCAGACCGTACCCAAAGAAAATGACTCATAATGGGATAGGAAGAGCTTGGGATGCCAGGGTGGCGTGACCTGGAGTCTATGAGATTAGGCTAATTAGTAGATTTTCGACAGTCTAGTTACTAGCGTTATTTAGTCGATATCTTGACTCGAATATCAGGCTTTTGAATCCCCGCTATCATCTTGAGCTTTATTAAACGCACGTTCAAATTTCTCTTCCTCGCCGAATTTCTCTCATGGGCATAATAGCCTTATTACTACTTTTGCGCACGACAATTTGGAGCACACGCACTCGTCTCCATTAAAACCGCTGTGCCTGGATCTTCGAGGAATTACAAATATTCTGCGATAGACTCAGGCGGGGAGATCAGTAGAATATATTCGCGTTGGGTTACCTAGTACCCGCTCGTCTTAATACGAGTAACGCCCATGCGTGAGGTCTAACGACGTGTGTTCCAACCTTCCTGCTTCAACCCTTGTAAATATGTATTTCTCTATAACGTCACGGCTAATTTGCACCCACTGACCTCACTCAGGCCCATCTCCATGCACTCAGTATTCGCTACTTGCTACTCAATCGACTCAATACTTGCTCGCTAATTGACCCGCACTGCTTATCATGATGACGCGACTCTTTGCACCCAATCGATATGCGGATTTTCAGTCCTTCCCATACAAGTCGTACTTTATCTTATCAGGCTAGACTCGACTGCGGCTGCGATGGCGTTTCGCTTATTAAATTCGCTAATAATTGGTGCTAATAATGGGAAGAGGACGAATGAGAGGATATGGAATTACTTTATTCTTAGGAGACATTTAAGGAGGACGAATGAGGGGATGTGGAATTACTTTGCTATTCTTAGGAGGGATGTATATTTGCCTTGAGGACGAATGGGGGGATGCGCATACGCCAGCGTGTGGTGGAGCTACGTTGCATTATTCTTAAGAGGGGTCTATACTTGTTGTCTAGTGACTTATTAATGGGATGGGGTTGAGAATAACGACATAAAAATAAATTAAGCACCCACCTACACTTATTATAGACATAGAAATCGTGTCCCTTAATAGAGGCCGGGAATACCGTAGCGTATCATATCACGGTAATGCTAATCTAATCAGCCAAACGACGGTGATCCTAATTAATGAAAAGCGCTGATTAGGTATCGGGGCGCGCCAGGCCCACCGGAGGGACTCGTATTTCTGAGAATACTTACAAGGGTGCGCAGTAAGGCTGCGTGCTTGGGAATCCAGGTATTAGTGCGTGCCCCTGCCAACATCAGGGAAGCCAATAACCCGCCGCAAATTATACTGAGATAATAAAGATAGTTGGCAAGAGGTGAGGTGAGCCGCACGTTCGATGGCGGTGACGCGGACAGTGATTTCCCAACCCTAGCGCGTGGATCCCTGATATTAGGATCGGGAAGCCCGGTTTGATTGTGTTGTTATCAGCAAGCCCGTCGTCGATGGCGGGAGCGGCGATGTGGGTATCGAGAGGGATGCGGGGAGGAGGCCCCGGATAAGTTGAGGGAATCACGGAGTTCGTTGACTCATGAGGATGGGTGGGGGTTATACTGGGATAGGCCGAGGGTTGAAGGGAGGGCGGCCGGTAGGCAGTGTTGACGGAGTGGAGCAACAAACCAGAAGGGTTCACGATACTATGAATGGAATTAGATAGCACCCCGTTACCGCCACTCGCTGCACTGGATTATACTTACCTGCCTCTCGAGGGGTTTCAAACGGACAGCATACGCTAGCTCCAAGTCATATGTACAGTCACCCGCCCTCCAGCTCACCAGAGAACGTCTCCTCGCGATTCCTCGCCATATTCTGCCGTAACCAGCGCAACGCATGTACGGGATTTGATTGGCCGGCCGTATCTTATCCTGGCCCTGAATGTGATGGGGCTCAAGATGAAAGGTATATTTAGACGATGACAGCTTCCCACTGCGCGCCACTCATGCTAATTTCTATGGATTGCATAACTTGCGCCTTTGCGCGTATGGATGTGGGGTCTTTTGTGTCAAGGCGGCGTTGGATCGATTCAAGGGTATCTAGGATACGTACAACAGTTAGGGGTTAGGAGGAGACGAGCGACGGCAACGAGGACAACGACGACGGGAATGGGATGGATGATCCTCTGGACGGAGACGAGTTTGTTTGCAGGAAGCGCACTGAATAGCTCATCCGAAAATAGGACTCGAGAAGCGCCAGCATACGTCAAGGGCATTAACTCGCACTGCGCATCGGCGGGTGCTAATTAACCCAGCAAAACGCATATCCCTTCTCATTCATTTTCCTCCTCTTCCATCACGACGTCCTCGGAAATGTCGCGTCCGTTCCACCTCCCGATGCCAATGTCCCCGAGCTCCAAGAAATCCTTCAACCTCAAGCAGCTCGTCTCCGGCTCTAATGGCTTTTTGAAACGCGTTATCCTGCTGTGCGCGACACTCGTATTGATGGTCCTCGTCATCACCAACTATTCCTTCCTCGTACGTCTGACGCATCCCTCTAACCCCTAACCCACTAACACCTTGTCCCCAGAACACACTCTCCCTCCCCTCCTCTACCCGCACCACCCTCTGCGCCCCATCAAACACCCAATCCACGCCCGCAAAAGACCCCTCCTCCGTCCCCCCTACGCACTTACATCCCCTCCCTCTCAACGCAACCCTCTCCGACCGCCTCACCGCGTTCCGCACTGCCCCAGGAGCAGGCTGGGAGCCCGCGACGTTCGTCAAATGGAACCTCGAGACCTGCAGCAACGTCGTGCCGAACCACAACAAGGATCTCCTCGCCAAGTCGACCTTAGTGTGGGCGTCGTTGAATAGCAGCGAGATTATGGGGCACCGGGAGAAGATGGCAGGGTTTTTGGAGCAGAAGGAGAGGGAGGGCGCATTCCATGATCCAGTGCATGTTAGTGAAGGTGGGAAGGGGTTGGTGGGGAGGGGGAGGGGGATTGTCTTTACGGCGGGGAATGCTGTATGTTCTTATTTCCCTTGACTCTTATTTCCACCCTAACGCCGCCCCAGGACACATTAAGCCGCGTCATAACAGCCCTCCGCCTAATCCGGCACCACCACCACTGCCACCTCCCCGCCCTCATCTTCCACTTCCCCTCCGAAGCGCCCCCAAAGGACTCCTCGCTCCGCTCCGACCTCGCCCTCCTCAACGCCAAACTGGTCGCCGCAACCGGCCGCGCGCGCGACCCCTCTCGCCAAAAGAACTACCACCTAAAGGCGCAGTCCATCGTCGACGCCCCCTTTTCCGAAGTCCTCTACCTCGATTCCGACAACTTGCCCGCTGATAATCCTGAATTGTTATTCGACATGCTGAATTATAAACGGCTGGGTGTTTACTTCACGCCTGATTACTGGAAGACGAGCGCGAGCAACCCGATATGGCAGATCATGGGCGTGCAGTGCCGCGATGAGTGGGAGCAGGAGGCGGGGCAGATCGTCGTGGATAAAACGCGCCACCTGGACGCGATGCTGTTGAGTTTGTATATGCTCGTGGATTGGGAGTGGTGGTTTTACTTTTCTGACGGCGACAAGGATGTATTCCGGTACGCTACCCTCCTTACCCCTTACCCCTCCTTTACTCATAATACCGCGTTATTTCACGTTAGCTTCGCATTCCTCTCCCTCCGCAAACGCTGGGCCCTCCCAGGCAGGTACGTCGGCGGCGGCGGCCTCCCGCGCGGCACGCTCTCCGGCGACTTCTGCGCCCACACGATGCAGCAGTACGACAACGCAGGAAAGCCGTTCTTCGTGCATTACAACCTGCTTAAGCAGATCCCAAGTGGCGTGTATAGGGGATTTACATGGGGCCGGACAAAGCAGGTCAAGGCGTACCCCGAGCCTTCGATACCCGTCGAGGAGGGGCTGACCAAAGACGAGAAGATGAAGAAGAACCCGCTCAAACCCCACACCCCCTCACAAAATCCGCACTACCCGCCCTACCCAGACCCCACCATTCGCGGCCCCACCGATGTCGAAGCCGACATGCTCGCCAACGCAGACGACGAGGGGCGCGCGATATACACGGGGAACGAGGAGGTGCGCAGGAGGGCCGCGCTGGAAAGGGGGATTAGGCCGTATTTCCATGGGGGCGGGAATTCGGCGTTTTGTATTGATATGAGGTGGGAGGATCCGGAGCCTAAGAGGGAGAGGATTAGGGTTTTTAAGGATGTTAAGGAGGGAGAGGATAAAAAGGATGGGGAGGATAAGAAGGGCAGGTGGGTGGGAGGACAGGAGGTGGGGATTGATTGGAGTGAGAATCCGTTGGAGGTTCGTCTTTCATTTCTTTCATTTCTTCTTTCCGCCCCCGTGCACGAACGCTGACTCGTTGCTTGTCCCACAGATCGCGCAATGGTCCGACGACCCGCGCCTCAGACAGTTCGAAGACGTGATGTACGACCTCGGGTTCCAGCCTAGTGGGGTTGGGTTCTGAGCGCGCTGCGGGACTATAACGCATACGACATTATGATATATAACGCACGGCATATACGACATTACATGGCGACATATTCCATACCCACCACATGACATGACATACCCCGCATTATATTATCTCCTATCTCCCAAGCCCCAAGCTGATCTCCAATCTAATCTAATCGTTCATACTATCCCATCCCATCACCTGGCTCGTATCCCAACTCATCCCAAGCTCGCATCGCACCCAACCCAACCCCCTCATGCATCCCAACCTGGCTCGCATCGCATCCCAACCAACTCCGCGGCTCGTGTATCGTGTATTCCATCCCATCCTTATATCGATATCCACTTCGAATGTATCCCCATCCATCCATCCTCATTTGTTATTCCTTTCCCTAGCATCGTCATCGTCATCCCCTTATCGTATCCTTATTCCACCGCGTATCCCCGCTATCGTATCCCTATTCCATCACTCCATCTTGTAGCCCAGCCCATTCCACCCATCGTGTCGTGTCGTGTTATATTGTGTCGTATTCAGGACCCCATCGGATTGGACCGCGTGTGATCATGCGCAGAAGAAGAAGAGGGAGAGATAGAAGCAGAAGCAGAAGAGGCGGAGTAGCGACCAGGCTCAGGCGCAGGAATCCAGGATCGTGACGGGCTCACGTTCGCTGGGTTGCCTGTCAGTCAAGTCGTGCGCATCGTTGTTGTGGTCGTTCTGTGTCACCGTCATCAGTCGTTTGGGCCCTCATTGTGCAAGTCGTTCGGATTCTTGTTCATCAAATCGTTCAGGTCGTCATCGTTCAAGTCGTTCGGGCCGCCGTCTCTTCAAGTCATCTGCATCACATCTTCAAGTCATCCGCATCGCATCCTCATCTTCACGTCGTCCGCCTCATCATATTACGCCCCACGCACGCAGCCTATTTCATCCCAGCCGCGGTCCCGGTCGCATCTCCCAGTCCTTTCTTAGGCCTCCGGATCGCCCACCCCACTTGTTCGTTCATGCGTTTGCTCTCGCGGTCATGAGCGCGTAGCGTACCGGGCACCTTGGGGGCTGGCGTTCTTGGCACTCTTGATCGGCTGGCGTTCATGAGATGGGATGAGAGGGATAGACGTGTTATGGCGGTGTGGGCGGACGTGGAGTGACAATATTGGTGTTGAAGCCTGGAGTATTATTCTGATTGTCTAGGCTGTGTGGGGCATGGAGGGCGTGGACGGCGTGATAGAGCAGAAAGCAGAACGTAAAGAGAGATGCGGATGTGGTTTGGACAAGCGATGAAGGGCGGGATGACGGCGTTGTCGTTTGTGTAGCGGGAACATGATCATCCCGCGCAGGTCGACAGAAGGCTACGATCCAATGCGATACGGAACACCAAGCTCAGCTTCTTGAGATCTGGAGAGCGTGCATCCATCTCCACCCACAATGTCTCGTCAGCGTCGGCGTCCTCGTTCTGGATTCGCTACTCAGGGTTATAGGATACGACACTTCGGTCTTGCATACTGCATGATGCGCAGGTGTCCTCTTTGGGTCGGGTTGAGGGCCCCGTGCGCCGTTCTGGGGCCTCGTTCTCGTCTGCGTTCATGGATCTGTTCGGCGTTCGGCGTTTGGATTGCGGGATGACGTACGGCGTTCAGCGTTTGTGGAATGGAAGGCGGAGCTGAGCCTGAAGCGTGAAGGCCTTGACAAGACTCAGTCCCGAGTCTCATGATCAGGCTAGGCCCAATGACTGCATTCGTTCTACCGTCGGCGGCGGTCGCTGGAAGTGCAATCAATCGGCATGCTCCTACCCCTCGGCTCCGTCGTTAATCGTCGAACCGCCTTCCAACCCAATTCCACGTTCAGCCAATCACGAGTCCAGTCACAATTTTCGCGTTCAACCAATCGCGTCCAACCATCACGCAATTCCGAACCCGAAGTTCAAGTCTAATACCCAGACTCCAGTGTAATCTCAAGTCCAAGTCCAAGCCCAAGCCCAAGCCCACCACAAGTCCAATGCTGCTTCTCTTATCGCATCGCATCGCACGTCATATCCAGCCGTTCCCGTTTCGCCTGTTCCTCTTCATCGTCCATGGATTGTGGATCGTTCCGCATGGGTCTCATGGGTCAGGACGCCCGATGATGTCTTGCGTGTACGGGTGGCTCTTGGCGGTTTGGCGGTTTGGCGGGGTTGGTATGGTGGCGTTTGTTGATGAACGGAAAGTGGATAGATGGTATGCGGGATCCGAGACGACCTTACGTTGCTTGACATTGACCAACGCTGTCATTCCATTCCATTCCTTAGCACCATCCCTCAGATCTGGCCAACGATTATGATCTTGGGGTCTTGGACTCAGGCTTTTGCGTGCATGGTTCAGAAGGATGGTTCGCGGATATTACGACGGTGAAGACTCGACCCGATTCCACACCACCGGCTGGGCGAGATGTAATCCCGACGCACGACCGACCGTCATGTTCATCCCTATTCCCCTCTCTCGATCACCGACCTATCTTCGTGGCCTCTCTCTTTCTGCATCACCCAGGCATTCTCATCTGCAATTCCCAAACACGCCATCCTCACCTCACCTCATTATTTATTCCCCACTTCTGGACATAAATTAGTTCTCATTTTTGGTGCCAATCCTGAATCCCGATGGCCTTTCCCATTCTCGACTCCGACTCTTTTCCTAGTTATAGACCATCTTGGTGCCTGTTACTTTACTTTCCATACGTATTTGAGCTCGAAGTGTATTGTTGTTACCGTTACGTTTCTGTTTAAGCGTACTTTATTGTAGATTTGTGTTTCTTAATGTTAAATGAAATTGAATTGGTTTCGACTTGGTAGGAGGCTATGCGGTTGATCGGAATAGCCGGTGAGCGCGCTTCGCTCGTGAAATGAAAATAATGGCAAGGAATACTTTCGATCTCACGATCATGTCCCGACGCTCGTACTTCCACCTTCACAACACACTACTCAATAGGTTTCGCCCACATACCCTACATTATCGTACACCTATGCTCGTGTTTCATAGGTGAATTCATCATATATTGGTATTGTCACGATAGACGACGTCCTGCTCGACGTCCTCCAGGTCTGAAACCATGGCCTATCATAAGCAATTTATTCGATATGTCCGGGCCTACGTGTGCATGGCGTGTTTTTACTGATTGGTATTTAAACTATAGTGAAGTTTTTTCTTTCTTTAAGTACTTATTTATTTAATTAATTTGTAGGTCATTGTGTATGTGACGGTTATGGGATAACCCATATTGATTTTGAACTCTTTCGACGCTGCTAAAGACCTGCTTGAGTAACGAGCTGGGATTTATTCGAGTCGACCTGGATTGGATTGGTGAGTTCTCTTACTCAGGCTTTGTGACTACTTAGTATTTATGTGTCTGGAAACTCATTTTTGATGATAGGTGATGGGGAACACGTCTGGCGATCTCCCGTACGTATGTATTTCTCTTTAACTTGGCCATCTGATAGAAGTTCCGCACGATCGATAGCACAAGCTTTGCTCAATCCCTTGACTTCATGCGATACATGGAGCGTTTCCACCAGATGCGTCAATTACTGAAGAATGAATTAAATGCCGCCTCTTTGAGCAAATACCGACCTCTCCATGAAAAGGAAAGTCAAAGTTTGATCAAGAAGCTATTGGCAGCGCCAGATGAGTTGGCTGGGTGTGTTCGGCAGCGCGTATATATCATCATTACAGATTAAACGCAAACAATGATTTTTTAAATAGCTATTCCGGATCGATCGTCCTGAAATCAACGTATGAATATCGCCCCACCGCATGGGGAGATTGCTTTCCTCTTCTCGTAGAAGAGGCGAAGGCTGCATTTTCTGAAGCCTCTTCACCTGAGTTTGGCAATTGGCTTGGTAATTCGACTCCATGGCATAAGACGTTCCCTGAGGTTTTTTACAGACAGAGATGTTTATAAATTTCCTCAGCGAGATACTTCCTGATTGGATGACGAGCGTTGGATCCAAACACAAAGCTCGGGCTGCGGAACGACCGAGTAAATTACATAGGGAAATGATAGAAGAACTTTATGCCTGGGGAAATGCTCATCAAGTACGTTCTCAGGATGATTGGCCTTATTTCATCGATCTGCTACTTAATTATGCTTTGGGATAGGACTCAAATACGCTGATTACACCAAACTTTGGAACATCTGTCTTAAATTCCGAGGAGCCTTTGACGGAGGAACAGGATAATCTTTTGAAATGGACTCTCGGTTCGTTGATTGGAGGTTAAACACAAAGTTCGCTCGTGATTTATTGAGATATTAACATGTCAATACTTAGGTGCCGATAAAGTGATTTAGAATGATCTCACATCCTATATAATGATAGATATTAATGCTTATATGCTAGACCGCTTCGGCGATTCCCTCTTTCTTCCTGGCAATGGCTCTGCATCCTTGAATTCAGGGAAAAGGCCAAAAGGAAATTGATGATCTTCTTCGTGGAGAAAGACTTCCTAAACTCGAGGATATGCCTTCTCTTCCTTTTGTTCGGGATATCATGCGAGAGGTTTTAAGATGGAATCCAGTGGCGCCTCTGGGTCTTCTCTTATTTCTCTGAAGTCGGATGCTTCCTTTTAACAAACTTCTTTCTTAGGAATTCCCCATCTTTTGACACAAGAGAATGCATATCGAGAATTCAGATTTCCGAAAGGGATGACTGTGATTCCAAATATCTGGTATGTCCTCTACTTCTCCTATATATTGCCCTAACGTAACTATATAAAATTGCAGGCTAATGCTACACGATCGGCAGGTCTACCCAGATCCCAATGATTTCAATCCAGACCGTTTCAACCCAGACCACCTCGAACCAAACGATTTCAGCCTAGACCCTTTCAATCTGTTTGTAAGCAGGGCTTTAGGGTTGCGCCTGCCATCAGGAATTTAGGAGTTACGTTTGGATTTGGAAGACGGTAAGACAATCAAATATATAGATTCATACAACCTTTGATAGATAGATAGATTTTAGAGCATGCCTAGGAGCTTCATTTGCAGAAACTTTACTATTTATTACAATCGCTACGCCCTTGGCTGTCTGTGATATAAGTAATGCGGTTGATGAGAAGAGAGGATCACCAGTTTCCACGGAGGTTTTGTATGGAACGGGGATAATCAGGTGGGTTTACTATGTATACCACACTCTACGTTCCGCTTACAATCATATATGCCAAGTCATCTGCCGCAATTCACTTGTAGTATTAAGAGTAGATCAGAATCTACTATGAGGCTTCTACAGCGCACACCGGACAATAAAAGAGTATCTGCATAGCTTTCAGGCTGTTTGGATCCACTATAAGGATGCCTCGAAACATGGCTGTTGCATCTTTATCTTATGTATTAAATCCTTGTGGTTTATTATTGAGAATATTGGAATGTATATTAGTCTATCGATGACGGTATCCTGCAAACCTAAAAACGAAGAGCCGTTGGCTGCTTGGCTAAGGGGTACAGCGTCGCACTTGTATTTTCGGAATTAAATTTCCGATGATATGCGAAGACCGGGAGTTCAAATCTCCCAGTAGCCTTTTCTTTTTTGGTCAATTGAGAGCAACACTCCTTGAGAAAGCCAATCAGGTAGATTTTTAATGGATACTACATACATAATAACAAGCCCTTCCGAAGATTTAATACCGTCTTGTCGATAAGTAGACTTGCCGACGGGAAAGCAGATGGGATATTTATTTCTTCCATAATAATTTATAGTCAAATATTTTAGTTTATTTCTTGCTCCTCCTTTTGTATACGAATCGGAATTCCGATATTCTGGCTTTATGGCTTTATAACTTTCCAATAATAAGCAGTCTCGAGTCCATACCTTTCCTTTTCGGTATTTCCTTCCGGGTTTTAGTGGCTACGGTTGGCATCAAACGCTGAGGTTCTCTGAAGGAGGTCCGGCTCTTTTCGCCTTGTGCACGCCGGCGTCCCCTATACAACCACAAAATAAATCATTTGTGTCGGAGTCCCTTGCATTAAAATCGATGTGTAAACTAGGATAATAAAACACAACTTTCACTGCCTTTAAGCGAGCTTTCCCATGAGAAAAGAAGAAAACATCTTGTAGAAGAATATATATTCAATACCGTGTTATTCATATTTAGAGCATTTATTTACTATCCAATTAGTCTCAAGTGTGAATATTCTTGTTTAAAAAGCCCTATAGAAAATATTTAAGCAGCTGAAGTGGGCTCAATACAAAGACTTTTCGAGTGTACGATTTTATTTTGTTGCAAGGACTTGGGACGCCGGCCTGTACAAGGCGAATAGTGCCAGGCCTCCTCCGGAGGTTCGTCGCCGTGATGTTTGAGCGCAGCCAATCACCCTTAACAAAGAAATCCGGTTTGAGGTTTGGTCCCGAGGCTAATGATAAGTACTCAATTATACGATTTCAAAGATGGACTTTCGGACATTCCAATTTTGTTGAGAGCTCCGGTTATCGCCAAACAGCCGGTTCAGCTCCCCTGCACCACAGCGTCTTCTCTGACTTCGACGCCCGATGCATCAGGTTCAATGGTGCCCGCTCCCATGACAGGGCTTTCTCCACTTCAAGATCTTTTAGGATCCCCAAAATTAATGACGAATATGGCGAAGAGTCAAGACATGTACTTTGAAGACGGGAATATTGTTTTGGTTGCGGAAAATACGGCTTTCAAGGTGTATCGAGGCCTATTAGCGAAACACTCGCCAGTGTTCATGGATATGCTTCAGATTGGATGTGCCGAAGCGAGCGAAGAGGGTCAGGAGACGTTTGAGGGATGTTTGGCGGTTAGGCTTTCAGATAGGAGTGACGAAGCCGCTCAGCTTTTGCGAGCGATTCATGGCCAATTGTACGCGCCAGTGACCATAATTCTTATTAATTGAACTTAATACCATCCTCTCTTCTCCCCAGGAACTTTGATATTGAAAATGCAATGCATCTAGCGCACGTCCTCCGTCTCTCAGCTAAATACTTGATCGACCCCATCCGCATCACAGCTTTCAAGAAGCTAACCCTCAAATTTCCTAGCAAACTCACAGACTGGAACCGTATCACAGCGCCGTCCGCGGAAGAAAGCGCTGAGATCATTCGTGCCGCATTGGAAGCCCATGCGGACATTCTCCTTCCCTCGGCCTATTACGCTCTATGCCGCGCCGAAGTGGAAGAGGTATTCCGTCTCGATCTCCCTCAACATGCTCTCCAAGTATTCTTCCAAGGCAGACATACTCTAGGACGTGCTATTATCCCTTTGCTGGCTGATATAATCGCTAGGATGCCCCATCACTATGCTGTATCGTGTCACGATCCCAAGAAATGTACTGAGCTTCTGTCAAAACTGAAGCACGAGGTTGTTGAAATTCTGAGGAGAAAGGATCCATCGGCAATGCCTTTCGAAATCGTGACGTCATTGTCGTTGAAAGATTCAGTGGTCAACCAGTGCAGTTGGTGTAGGGGTTACTTGGAAGGGAAGTTTGGTGCGTGGTTGCAGAAGACCTGGTTGGAATTACCTTTGGTATTTGGTTTGCCATCGTGGATAGCGATGGTAGGTGCTTTTCTTATTTTGATTTAGAAATTTCGATGCTAATTGTGCACTAGGAAAATATGGTCTATTCTACGTGATGTCAACCTTTGCCGGTTAACTTATTTTCCTCGGTATCCTGGTCTTTGTTTTTTTTTTTTTGTGTGTGTGTGTGTGTGTACTATATGTATTCTTTTGTATTTCTGTATTTCTGGAGGTTATTTTACCTCTTGTAGCTTATTATTCTGTAACAAAGTATCACATGTTGCCTCGTCTTCGATCCTCAGAAATAAACATCGAATTTGTCTATACATTATAGACCCTTTTCTTACCCTAATGCCCGAAAAGCTTCCAAATAAATATCCTCTCGATGCCAGCATGACGCGATAGGCCAGCAGACGCCCATATCCAATTTGAATTTGGTTCCACCATGTCTTTTACCTCAAGCCAAAGGTTTGCGATCGCTGGAGTCTCGTACGATGATATATATATCGAGTTGACTACGATAATTTTTACAGTCGATTTGTGTATACATAATGGATCCTCGCGTTGACTCTGAAGGCGACTCCGACTCGGAGCCTCAGCAACTGTTATCCACTGGGATTGGCGTTGAGACCATGGAGGATATTCCCGCTCGTAAGGACTATATAAACATCCAATGATTGGTCTGACTTTTTACATTGATAGCTAAAGCTGTTTTGGCTCACTTTATGGTGGGCAATACATACGTAAGTCAGACTATAATTCCATCTTGAAGCCGTTCAATGACTCAGCATTTGAACGTTACCAGTCATACACCGACTCCGAATGGATCAACGATATTGAACTAGCCCATTCTCATGGTATTGACGGTTTTATTCTCAACGTCGGTAGAGATCCATGGCAACCTCTTCAAATTGCGTCAGCCTTCAAAGCCGTCAGCCTTTTCAGGTTCCGACTTTGCCTTTCTTTCGATATGACCTCTCTTGTTTCTCAAAGCCAATCTGATATCACGACCCTGAAGGAGTATATCGAAGCGTTTGGAAACCATCCGAATTATTTTAGATATCATGGGAAACCCTTCGTAACTACCTTTGGTGGAGAATATGCGACCTTTGGATTGGATAGTCCTACCTCTGGGTGGAAGAGCGTTTTGAGTCAGCTTCCTCACACAGTATGTCATTGTGGAACTTGCATTTAACGAGGCTAATTATTTCGGAGATCCATTTCGTTCCGACCTTCTTTGTTATGAATCATGTTGATCGGAGCGTACTTGATGGGGATTGTAATGTAAGTATTTATCTCTCAGGCTCTATTTATTTATTTGATGCATCACTACTTTTAAATTCTTAGTGGGATGGAGCTTGGCCCATGGGAGACTCTCCCATCTCATTTGATAGTGACCGTCAACGGGTTGTGGCAAATCAGGGAAAGACCTACATGGCTACAGTCAGCCCCTGTTTCTTTACAGTAAGCTGCATTTGGATTTCCCCTTTCGTTTTCTCATAAGCGAATAGCATTATGGTCCAGATTCATGGAATAAAAATTTCATATATCGAGGGGACGACTGGTTGTACAATTCGAGATGGGAGATGCTCGTTCAGCATCGATCTCAAATCGATATTGTCGAGATTATTTCATGGAACGGTAGGATTTATTATTACCCTAATAATAAAGTATTAAATGAGATTTATTTTAGACTATGGTGAATCTCATTATATAGGACCCATCCGTAAAGACCAGCCGAATTCACAGGCTTGGGTAAATGGATTCGATCATCAAGGTAATGTACCGTATAATTACATTCTGACATCTAATTTCATAATGGAATGTAGCCTGGCTTGAAATGACCTCCTATTATGCGTCTGCATTCAAAACCGGACACTATCCCCGCATTCAGAAGGATCAGTTATACATTTGGGCACGCCCGCACGCTGCGGCAGCCAGTGCGCATGACGCTGTGCCTAAGCCGAAAAACACGAATTGGGTCTGTGTACCTTTAATGTCTCCTTGACAATCACATTTTGACGGGTTTTTACAGACCCGTGATATATTGTGGGCTGCCGTCTTTACCACGGCACCTGCAGAAGTAACCCTAGTATCTGGATCTCGAACATGGTCCACTGCTGTCGGTACAGGTGTGTTCAAAGTGGGTTTAGGAAGTCTACCAGGTCATCAGACTGCTTTTTTATCTCGTGGAACTTCACGTGTGGTCTCAATTCCGTCTAATGCGTTTTCTTTCACTCTCAGTCCTCAGACGTATAACTACAATTATTATGTCGCCAGAGGATCCGGACATGAAAACGAATTGCTCTCTTTGGAAGCTAAATAGACCGATGTATAAACTTTTGTCCTCGTGCTAAGTCATATTATTTATCAATTATTCGCATGTACACTATTCTTGATGGATACTTATACGGATCGATATCGATTGAAAACTGCCCGAGTCCGTCTTCAGGTTCCTACCCACCAATGTTTCCAGGCTTGACCGACGCTACAAGCATTATCCAACTGCGCTGATAGTTGTGTTTAAATCAAGTTCATCCGCCTTGTGTATAAAATTTGCCATTTCTAGACAATATATACAGCGGCTGCTCCTCGGTGCCTCGCGTATCGCCGAGGGTCAATTACTTTTGATTGTCGGCCGAACCCGTGCTTTTCAGGTTCATCCATACAAAAAGCACGCTTCGGTGCAAGCGATCTATAATGACATCTCCTATCATCGAAGTCGGAATGTACTCTAATGTACTTCTGCTAGTACTAAGCGAAGGGTTTTCTGAGATATTGACGCTGCGGGAGTCCTTCGTTAGTTTCTCTTAATGGAACTTGAGCAGCAGCCGGATACATATTCGGTATCTTTAATATAT
>KN837369.1:151412-166352 GCA_000827215.1 Sphaerobolus stellatus SS14 | reverse complement strand
CTGAGATAACGATGGTTTCTGTTTAGCAGAAATGACGCACCGTTCCCAACTTCTGTCTTAGTTGTAACAACCAAAAGATATGATGCTAAAGGACTACAATTAAGCAAAATAAAACTGGGATATAAGGTAAATGCACACCATGAAAGAGACGCAAAAAGCCAACTATTCCATCCACAGATGCACTTGTCTTCCCATTTGGAACAGCTCCTTCGACCTCCTTCACAATAACCTCCTTTCCCCAAGATATCCGTACATAAGAGGCAGATTTTGCAGAACTATCGAGATCCGGGCTTAAAATGAGGCCATCCGAAGTGACCAATAGGTTAATAGTCGAATAGGGACATGGATGTGGGACAGGAGGGACGGTGAACTTTGGCTGTAAGGACATGGGTCGTGCAGATGGTAGAGGTGCTTGTGCAGGAACTGTACTGCTTGGTAGGATATTTGTCAATTGGGAAGGTTTGCGTTTTGCAAATAAACGTTTCATTGTTGCATGCTACAGTTTAACGGTGAATTGCGTTAATGCCAGTGGCCTGTCGCTCGGTGTTACAGAGTTTGTGCTGAAAATATGGTAAATTACTGAAGTCTTATAACATACTTGGCAGTATACTCACAGAAAACGAAATTAAGAGTTGTTAAATACGAAGATAAGTAAGAAAGGGGCAACACAAACTGGCGCGGTGATTTCTATGGGTATGATGTAACGTGTTAGCGAATTGTCACACGACTGTGCCGAGAGGTATGACGCATTTCAATATTATTAAGAAAAAACACTACAGAAAACATGCTCAAGCTACAACCTCTTGGAAATCAGACGAGCTTAATCCAGCGGTTCGCTCCTCATATCCATAACCTTTGCCAGTAGAGCCAGGAACATCTCCAGGACCATCATAGTGCAGCTTGGAGATATCATAGTTGCCTAAAACGTAAATGAGCAATCCATCCATATTCAGGTGCAAAGAATATAGACATACCAATGAAGCGCCATCCATCTTCCTTCACGTGGTAAAGGTTCAAAGTGTTACCAGAGTACGCATCACGATGACCAGCAGCATAGATACTACGCCTGCCGAGCTCTTGAGCCTCCTCGTCGGTCATGTCCCAATGGTATCCCTGGTCCAAAACACCATATGCAAAGGTGCTACCGGAACCCACGGAGAAAACATCGCCCTTCAAGCGGGTACCGTCTGAGTCAACATAGAACAGTGCTGGACCCTGGATGTTCACATAAATAAGGACTTTCAGTAGAATAGATGCAAGGCTTACTGTCTTGTCCCATCCACAAATCATTGTTCCCTACAAACAACTAATTAAGATACCAATACCAATCAGTATTTTAAAGCAGCATACCATGCTCAAGCCCATTCCCTTGTAACTATAAACAAGGTTACTGAGATATTTGCTTGCAGCAGCAACAGATATCCTTTCACGGTTCCTCAATTCGTGGAGGCGGCATTGGATACCGAGATATGTTTCCCAGTATTGACAATCGGCTGTACAGACCCATTAATATAAACCATTGGGTAATTAGGAAACAGCAAGTCATACCAGCACCACCAGCCATAGTTCCCAACAAGAATTTGTTGATTTCAATAACCTTCTTCACGGTACCCGAAGCTGTGGTTGCCATTTAACAAGAGATATTGTCAAAGACAAATATGGCACATACCAATGTAGCTTCCAGCTGTTGCTCGAGAATCCACAGCAACAATAACACCGCCTTTGAATCGGAAAGCAAGTGTGGTGGTTCCATGCTTGATCTTAATTCTGCAAGATGGGTCGGCATGGTCATCGGTATGCAATCTTAAGAAGTCTGTAGGCTACACACAAATGCATTTAGCAACATATTCAGATGCCACTGGGAAGATACTCACGCTGTGGACAGCAGGAATGTCGAACTTCAGGCCCCCGGGACCAAGGTTACCAAAACCTGCCGAGGAGCCCCACATAGTGTCAGAAACATTTTCATCTTCAAGCCCATCTTTGTCTTGTAGCTCTAAGGTTGCACTCGTTGAGGCATAGCGAGATACGAGGGTGTTCATGGTTGGAAGGAGGACGCGTTAGCATGCGCTGACGCGGCGCGTCCAAATTTACCCACGGGCCACTTGGAAGCCAGCTCCTTTGGTCCAGTACCGTCTCTACTAGAAATTGGTCAACCTCCTTAACGTGCTAAATTCTCAAATACTCCAACACGTTCGAATATTTCAATTAATTTATAGGTTCGACATCATATTGATTTTGCTATGTAACAACCACTAAGTAATTGAAAGTGGATTTCTTTCTTTCAATTTGAGCTTACGGTTGATTAACAGGTGATAAAATGGAAATAATCCTTCGGATGGGGATAATTTGGGGTAACCATTCTACTGAATATCTGGCAACTTATGTTCTGAAAGGCCTGCCAATGTCGGCTACACTGCCAGACGAGGCCGACGTTCCCTAGAAGATCTATTGAGGTGTAAGCTCTTGACACATTCAAATCTTGCTAGTCTGCTATGCAACTCTTTGCATTTATGACGTGTACAGCCGGCTGCTGTCTCAAGATATCTAGATTCTCGAACTTCAACTTTCCCAAACGATAGATTTTTAGGCTAAGTATTGCGCTTCCACCCCCAGCAGATTATGGTGTCTTGCCCAACGCATCTCTTGGCATACTATGGTTGCATCTATCCTATCAATCGAAAATCGGTCCTGTTATGCCTGAAACATGGCATGGAGATGTTGTAACCTGGGGAGATAGTGCCCTACACCTTGATTCTTCGGTAACAGGCAAGAATGGGGAGGGTAGATTGACCGTATCAAATTGACTCGTCGACCTTTGAACAATGTCTTGTGATATTGCGAGGCCATACTTAGGAGCAAAACAAATTGCTAGAGGGATATGTGAGCCCGCGAGTTACTATTAATAGTCATTTACAGGAAAGATCCAATGAATCTGTATATCAGGAATGATCGTTTCCTCGTCAATGACGACGTTGGAAACTTTTATTGGCAACGATGTGACAAAGGAATGAAAGTAAGTAAGTATGGCAAGCGGTCCGCCCGGGTGTTAATATTACCTTTTCCACAAGTGTTTCACTTTGAACAATGAAATGGTCGCTGACTACAACGCTGGAAAGGAAGAATCATTTAATGAATGTATGGAACGTGTTCACGTCGTGGTCACTAGCCATATGGTATCAGCCAAACTGATACGCTCGTCGAAATGGGGTAAGTACTTCATTTATGCTGAATAATTCATCATTACATGTTTGCTGGCGAGAGAAATTCAATCAGCTTCAGCGAAAAGTTCAAAGAGTTTTGGTCTCAAATTGGGAAAAAAAGGTCGGGGAGTTTCTTGTCAAAGCATTCGTTGGCCACTAAACTCAATTATTTGAGTCTATTATTCTCTTTAAGTTCGGGATTTATTTCTCGCCTATATTTTATTGATAATGATTTACGTATGACATTTATTCGTATGGAGGAGCTTAGCTTGCATATCCAATCAACTTCTCTCGTCTCGAGATCATCCGCTGTGGCCATCGATGAGACGGACTTGGGTGTCAGGAACACGCCGGTCCACCTTCATTTAATGCCATGTGGTTGTTGGAGTTGCATATTATTCTCTTTTGGGTTCAGGCTTTATGACAAAAGAGGTAGTTCGGACCTGTAACGTCTCGGAAGTCGAATATATTAGGTGTCACCGAAGATTTCAATTTGAAATTATCTGGACTATATAATTGGACACATAAACTTCCCTATAGCCCTGCCCGACCTCATTGTTATTGACAGCAAAGTTAGCTATAAGAAACGATAAGCCGCACAGAAGAAATACTAGGAGAGTTTTTCTACTATTCAGCCTATGACCGTCTTTAGCATAGGACATCTAGCGAGACAATGATAATCTGAGACTTAATAAAGGCCCAAGACTGAATAGGTAGATATGGCGCATGATTATAGTGCTGCCTTGATCACAGTAAATGTTCACACTCCAAGCTTTCCCAAGCTTTTAGTGATTGAAAAGCAAGTGAAAAGAGTTCTACAGATAAAAGCTAGAGGTACCGGCGTGTCCGGGACAATTCTAACATTCGTCTTGCTTTATTTCGGAAACTTGTCAAAAACTGGTCGGCGGGGGTGAAAGAGGGTGAAAGAGCTGCAGGGAAGTGATTAAGTACGAGACAAAATTTGTTAGAAGGTGAAATAAAGATGCTCAACTACCTTTTGAGGCGAAAAAGGAAGCAGCTGACCTTCTCAAAAGAAGTGTTCTCTCAGGTGTGGGTAGAGACGCGTTGTATTCTTTGCGTTTCATCATGTTAAGAATGATGCTGGTTGCATATGTAGTCTGGACGAACGGTCCGACGCGTATAGCACGCGTACAAATGTCTTATAACGCGTTAAACGCAATGTATCATCAACAGCTGAAATTGTCCCTGTCAATGGACACAAAGGCATTATCGATCTCGGTCCGTCTATGGCTGCGTAAAATTGATCAGAGTATATTGGAAAATTCGCAATAATATTATCACGAGGACCAGAATATTGTGTCTTGCAATAGAGCTCCGGAGCACACGCCCTCGGGTTCACAGATAGGCTGATCGAAACCGGGTGATTGTCGTTGTCAGATTGCCAAACTCGCCAGTGAACCTGCCTGGACCCGATCTTGAATTAGAAGGAGCATTATAATATCCAAGCCTTGCGCTTCTTGCGCTTCCTCGTATCCTTTCCTCAAGATGCCCCGTGTCCTGCGTCGTACCATTTCGACTCCTAGCGTTCGTGCAGCACCATATACCTATCCAGTATCTTCTGTCGTATCCTCCTCTTCTGGACGGAGACGTAGAGGAGCATCCGATGCCGCCGATCCTGGATACGCTGGTCGTCGTTCACCGCAACGCAGCACGGGTGCACGCCAAATTCTCGCAGAAATCGACTGGTGGAGCGTTATACACGGTGAGTAACATCAGAAAGATCGCCTGTGTATGATTTCGGGAAATGTCGTTACTAATAATTCTTTTGCGAGAAGGCCAGCGCGAGAGTCAGGTAGGACACGAGGTGGTGGACGAAGACAGTGGTGAAACCCATGATGGTGATGAAAGACCTCTATTCCCTAGACGATTACAAGTATGTCCCCTCATTGTTTTGTTTACGCCTATTCTTTACTAAAAAAAAAGTGTTTTTCCTAGCGGCTTTCTCCGACGCCATCCCTTCAGCCTGTCCCGGAAAATCCTGTGCATCCTTCAACTCCTCCCTATGGAAGAGATAATTGGTCAGATTCTCTTCTACGCGCATCAAGATCTTCCACCTCTCGAGCGAGCTCAAGGGTTTCCGACGGAGTAGACGAGAGCGGTCCAGCAACCCCCCGTCCTACTCTTTCCATATTCCCCCGCTACCCCTCTCATCAATCCTTCAATTTTCCCAATTCTCCAGCTCCCCTCTCTTCACTTCTGACGCCTTTAGACACGGCGGCCAATATAGGAGTTTACACTCACGCAACCCCTCTTGGTGGTCAACCGCGCGTACGCTCAATATCTTCACCGGATATGATCTGTATGACTAGTCTCCTGGCCGCCGTTAAGGAGTCCTCCATGGGAAATCCAAGCTTGGAGACACCGCTAATTGTACCGGACGACATTAGCGCATCGGGGATTTGACAGTGGTCTGGCCACACACGCACCTTGCCGAACGGGAATCACGAAATTTACGACAAGCCAGCTTTAAGTCTTAAAATGACTTCAACTTTCTATAATTTCTTTTGCGTAAATAGATCAAGACTGGTTACGATTTACGAACCTACATGGAACGCCCAATCCGAATAGTTTCAGAATTCCCCCTCACTAGTTCCCAGCATGAAAATCACCAAAGGCTGTTGAAGGGCTTGTTCTATCGCTATTTGGACTTCAGAGGGCCCAACACATACAACGAACAGCGGAAGATCTATACACCTTGCTTTCAGAGCCATCCCTTGCCCGTGGGCCATCCCACCCAAGGCCTATTTCTTGGAATTATTTCACAAATTTCGTCGCCGTATAGTTTCCCCCCATTCCATAAAAGAACGGCGCATCATCGGACGAATGATTTCTTGTCTCGACCTTACATCGGTTACTCCTCTATATTCAGCTGTCATCGAGCTACAGCCCATTGCACTCCATCGTTTCATTTTTACCATTGGAATATCCATTGCAACCTCTCTCATTCGCCTTCAAGTTGAACACTTCATTATTTGTCAATTATTCAAGTTTGTAGTTACCCGCATTTCTTGGTTACCCTTCACCGTATATATCATTGCACCCAAAGTACGTACATAGTCTCCTGGTATGGTACCTGTTTTTGTAAAATCATGTATGTACTCCCTGCATATACCCAGCACCGAACGGTTTTTCCTCATTTAAACCATCTATTATCTCACTGGTTATTCATACGAAATTCTAGGCGATATACACTGCTTTTTCGAAATCCGGGGATAGTAAAGCTGCGAAGTCGAACTGTTCGATGCGCAATAGTGATGTAGCGTGTTCCATTACAGGTTTGTTATCGCTTAGCGTCAGTACCATGCGTAGTGTCATACTTCTTTTGATAACCTGCTCTACAAGCCTTCTAGTCGCGATATCTTTGACCAGACATCAATGTCGAGTTATACTTGATATCAATTACGAGCTTCGGACTTGATCTCATGGGACGAAACGATACTTTACACTGACAGAGCTTTAGCCGGAGACCGCGCCCGTATCCTCTCCAAGGCAACATAAAGGGTTGCTTCCATGCACTAAGTATAATTTCAAATCTACAATCAGAATGGCGACACGAAATTTATAGGAAGGGCCATGCATACACACAAGTATATTTACAGTTCCAAACTTGCAAAAAGCGGCCGTCCATTGATCAATTTGAAGTCCTTCTTTTCGATATTTATAGATCTTTATTATCAGATATAACTTTCAGGGGGTTTCATAATTGCTGGTTCCTGGCGTACCTGACCAAACTTGCCGACGGACCATCAGCGGGGAAATGCATGGGGTCCGGTGCCAAACGTCATCGTTCGTTAACGGTGATGCCAAGTGAAAGAAATGCATATATTCTACTGTTTATTAAAGAAGTACGGCATAAAATTGTGCATAAATTAGGGATATCGTCGTCATGCTTTGTAGCAAAGTCCAAGTGAAACCCAGGGAGAATAATTCTTTTGTACGACCAGAACGAGATCGGAGCGAGTGCAAGATATCCACAGCAGGCGGGCAGACGAAGCTGCCAAGTTGATCTTCTGTTCGAAAGATGTCCGATGAAATGCTTGGGCCATAATCTAGCAGATATATCCGAAGCCCGAGGTTGCAAAGAAGAAGTCGCAGTATAGAGAGATCTTGTGTACCGCAAACATCGAAATGACCTGACCGAGGCTCAGGCTGAATTGACCTGGACCAGAGTTAGTGACCCTGGGCAGCCTGAGTGTAATGAACCGCCTTTGTTTCCACAATTAGAGAACACGGAAGAGATATATAACCGTGGACTACCCCTGCCGGGCCTAATTAACAGTGATTAACCTGCAGAGGTGGTCATCACGGGAGTGATCAGATTTTCTTGACATGAGCGATGTCCGAGACTCGTGGCTTTATTGATGCAGTGTAAATGACCATGACGTTCTTGAGCGGAGGCTGATGTCCGTTCTGGATTTTCAAGCCCGAAGACTTGAATAATGTTTGTAGGGATATACTTTTTTTTTTTTTCTTTCTTTTTTTCAGGAAGATGGCAGGTCTGACGAACTTGCCAATTATATCTGCAATTTTCGTCAAACGCCATATACATACAACAGCAAGACGGCTACTTAGCTATTATCCAGATCGCTCCCTTCTCGCACTGTTCCCCGTGAGTCACTTGATCCTCTTCACAGCTTGATCCTAGTCCGTCCGTTCTGAAACGGAGTGACGTCCAGCCTAAGCAGGCTCGTTATTATCCAGGTCGCTCCTTTCTTGCACTGTTCCTTCGATGACACTTGAACATGACAAGAAAAGGTAGGTCCGACCCGAATATTTCCATCAATCCAAAGTTGGTTCCACGGCGGGCGTCCATAATTGAAGTATGCTTTTCCACGGCGCACGAGTGCCCGTTGATGTCGCAGCATAATAGTCCGGGGCATCCATCTAGCTGCAGAGCTGGAAGACTCCGAATCCGAATATGACTATTGATAGAAGGGTAATTGGTTAGAACACTAGAAGTCGAGAAGCACCGGACCGACGCATCACCTGTCTGCTTCTCCGGTGCGAGTAGGATGAACATATATGTGTATACATATGTGGTGCACGGGAGGCATTGTCAATCGAGATTCGCCCGGACCACGGAGGGCAGCGAAATTCTGGGGGTGGACGATTGTAACATAACGTCCGTAATGAAAGCGAGTTTATTCGTTGAATGTAATGGGAAGGCGTTTCAAGGACACAGCCTGGTTCCCGATATAGTAGACAATTCCTTCTCTTCAGCCTTTGTTGTACCGAGTGGGAGATCATGTAATTGAATTGGCTTGGAGATTGTAAGGAAAAAGGGCGCATAACCTGGACCGAATTCCGAGCCTTCCGTCGTTTTTTTCATCGGCAAGAGTGAACTTGAAAGCGTAAATAAGTCGAGCTGCCACATAAATCGGACAGTCACGGGGTTGGAGATTATTAAGAAGGTAGATGTGCAAGGAAAGAGGATCCTGCTCCCCGAAATTTGGCCTTGATACTGGACGAACATTCGTTGTTGGATATTTCTAGTACCGATGTTGAGCTCGAAGGATCCAGTTATCGAATGTTGAAAAAGGATAGAGTGTAAACCCACCGCCTCCTTTCTTGAGTGTCAAGCCAGGCTTGCATTTCTGACTTGGCCTCTGAGCTCGTTTTGCATACACTGGCATTGGAAATATTGGACGCTTGGACGCTGAGCTTCAGGTGAGGGGAAAAAATCCTAAACCAAAACCGTTTGACGCGAAGGTCTTGGTTTTGGATGTATGGAAGGCATACATAGACGTCTGAGTCTTTGTCGTGCCATCACCGAGAGTGAGAGCGACTCAGGACATGGTATTTTGTAAACACTGAACACGGCCAAGTGGACCCGAGCTTGAAGGCATTGGTTTGGATGAACGGAAGCCGTAGGCCCCGTCCCGAGTCCTAGTCTTCGTCGCTCGCTTCATCGCCGGAGGAGTGATGGAAAATCCTAAGCACTGAACGCGACCGGATGCACTGCCAGGAGAGAACTCCTCCACTGGCATATTCCAAGCTTGAGCTACTCCTATAATAGAACGCCATCAATAACGATTCAATAATCAATTCAACAACAACAATAATAATAATAAAATAAAACACGGAAGCAATGAAACAAAAGAAGTTTCAAACTAGGAATAAAATAAAATAAACGAGCTGAAAACTCACCTCCGATCGTTAATGCTCCCGCATCCCTCGAATCCAAACCCCTATTCATAGCCATATGCAGTGGGCGATCTCGATTCGAAGCACCGACCGAAGTGAGATGGTCAATCCAATCATCACCACGCTTGGGACCTTCTTGAGATCAGAGTCATTGTTTCATGTTCATGATATCGTGTGGTGTGTAGATAGATGGCTTGGTGCTTGGCATTAATTTGGGGTCCTTCTTGCGTCGGAATAGGTGAGTAAGGCATTGCAGGGATGTTCAGATGCCAAGGTCGACGGTAGGGGTGGAGGGAGCCTATTTGGACGGGCCGCGCTCATGAGGCACCTTGGGAGCCTGACTCAGAGGAGCAGGGAGGGAGAGGGAAAGAAGAGCGTGTCTAATCGGATTGAATCCGCAGTTAATTAGGGACGAACCTCGCGCACTATACATGCTAACCTGAATTTCGACGAGCTTGGACCATGACTAGGACTCTTAAGAAGTGATTAGGTTTGAGCTCATAAATCCTCTTCAAGGATCATAGGAGAGACAGCGGGGAAAGCCTGGATGGTGTACACGGTTAGTTAATCCACGACTCGGAGTTACGACCCGAGCCATTGAAAAGCGCAATACTAATCTGACTCAATGATTAACCCCGACATTGAAATCGTCCCCCTCTAGATTCCGAACCTTCAGAATCCTAGAGCCTAAGGCTGATCAAGAAGGAGAACTTCGGAGATGAAGAGGGGCCTGGGGGGGAAGTTATTTCAGGAGGATCTAGGAAGACCTAGCGCAGTGCACGCGACCAAGTTGAGCCTAGCTTGACCAACCAAACCAACCTGACAGTGACTTGCCAGCAGCTTGCCAACTAGGTCTATATTAATATTATCCGTACCCTTTAGTAACGGGGATCACGGCTGAAGTTAGGGTACGTACTAGGAATTAACGATTAACTTCACAATTGGACAGCGAACGCGGGGAGTCTAGGGTCTTGTGATCACTGGCTCTGGCTCTGGCTGCTAGCGGAAGATCCTAAGATATTCAACGATTTCTAGTGTCAACGAAGAAAGAATTCTACAATACGATTACAAAGGTAAATAATGAGTGATGCTTTCGAAGAAAAGAAGGAAAAAAAATCATACCCTTAGGCTCCCTTAGTAGGCTCGGAAAAGATCGAGTAAGGTTTGATCATAATTGATATGCAGGTTCGATGTTACGGATAATGACGTTTACGCCACACACGCGCGCGAAATAATTCTCCTGTGTCAATTTATGAACATTAAGTACTCCAGAAAGAAGCAAGAAAGAGACGCGAACGATTAAGAAGTGGAAGGAAGGACGCCAAATCGAAGACTTCGCATCACATATCCGAAGCCGTATGGGTAATCGTTACTTGTTGTTCATGTATTGACGTTGACTCCTATTCGGAACATTGTGATTATGGTTATGATTCACGGACGGGGAGGATCACAATAATATGTATTACGCACTAAAATACATTGTGTGCCAAAATTGCAAAGTTACGGCTGTGCGCTAAGGGTGACGCTCGATGGCAGGATCAAGGTGGAATCAATTTCGGTTCGGGGGGATCATGGAATGACATACCTGGATACATGCATCCCCTTTGGTTTTGCTGTCTTTGCTTTCTTCGTCTTCACGGCTCACTGTATTCTAAATTAATTCATGAATGGAATAATCACTCTGAATTTGGACTAGCCTATCATCGCAAACACGGAATAATTACTCGTACTTTGTTAAGTTCCGGCGGAAGAATCTGGCGGGCTGAATTGGCGTCGACGGGGGATGCTACAAATACAGTAAAGGCTGAGGCTTGTCCCTAGCTAAGGTAATTATAAATGTAAAATCGGAAAATCGGGAGGCGAGTGAAGAGGCATGGGAGGACCCCGAGAGAACGTTAAGGTTCGAAGGCTGAAGGTCCCTAGTGCACTACGGAAGGTTGACGCTCCGTACATTAGTACGAGTCATGAATAAGGTTCGATGAGTCAGGCAGCGAGTGAGGCGATGGGGGTTGTTGTCTTTAGGATAAAGGGGCGTGTTCTTGGCTTGGAGGCATGTGGTCCTGGGCCGGAGGGTGTTTGTTTAGGAGAAATTTTCGAGGGTGGAACTGTGATTTGGGGGGACATGGAGGTGGATTGAATAGCCGTGCTTTGACGCGTATTAAACATGGATTTTCCGTAAATACGTGTTGCAGCGTATTACGCGTAGAGGTTCGCGTTGCAGGATCGAACACAAAATGATAGATGAGCCAGTGCGCTCAGGAACAGGACAGAGGTCATGACGTGGTGTTCCTGTGATCTCGTGCATTATAGCAGTTAAGCAGCTGAAGGGGAACTCGCAGCATCATAGCTGATTGAGTGTCAACGGCACTACAAGGAGAAGTATGCCCGTGGGGAGTCGGAATGTTCAGAATTCGAAGCAACCCTGGGTTATACAGAGGATATTTCTTTTTAAAGAGAGGCAAGTCCGAAGGAAGTCCGAAGGAGGCCAAGATCAGAGGGCGGACCGACGGGCAGAAACGCCAATGGGGAGCGATGGCGGGTGACGCCGTGGCCAGATTGAGGAAATGTGGACGGAGAGCAAAGATAGGTTGAGTTTTGGGGGTGGGTTTCGAGGACAATGCTCAGTGTGTGCATGGAACATGTGCCTGGGTCGGCGAGCAGCGGCCGACAGACTGAAAGCCAGGGCCATGGCCGGGGGTGAGGTTCGGGCCGACAGCGGGAGGGCGTGGGAGGAGAGCGAGAGCGCGGCAGCGAGTGAGAAGGACGAGTGAGAGTCATAGATGAATGAATTAGATGATATCTTGGATGCCGACGCGCGTGAGATGCGGGGAAAGTCGGCCGGCCGGGGTGACCGGAGGCCTGGTTTGTCAGCATGTCGAGTGGATGTTGTGACGCTCGCCGCTGCTGTTGACAAAGACTGTGTTGATAAAATTTTGGTGCAGTCGACATGGGACCAAGAGACGAGTCTGCATCTCCTCCTCCGCCTCCTTCCTCTTCGAAACGCTCTGCACGGCACCCTTCTCCCCACGCCGACGCCCGTAGCCGTCGTTCTGCCGCACATCCTGCCGCACCCCCCGCCGACCACGCCCCTCAAAGTCCGCCTGCCCACCCCGTCTCGGCCGGCAGACTCCATTACTCCCTGCCGCCGCTGCCAAGTATGAATCCCAACTATCCTCCCCACCACTCCCCGTACCTCCCGCCCCAGCCCCACTACCCGCATCACCTCCAAGGACCCCCCGTCGCCCCCAATGCCCCCCCACTCCCTGGCATGTACCCCTATGGCATCCCTGCCCCCTACGGTCACCATCCCTATGGCTATCACCAGTATGCACACATGGGGCCAGGCGCCTTCCCGCCCCCCACCCGACCCCCCGACGTCGCCCACCCGTCGCCCCAGTCCGCGAGCCAGCAGAGCGACACCCCCCCGTCCGCGACCAAGCCCATCAAGCGCAAACGCAAGTCCGAGGACCGAGCAAAGGAGGAGGAGCAATCCCACCCCGAGCTCAAGAAACGCACAAAGACACAGCGCGCCTGCGACTCTTGTCGTTCCCGCAAAATAAGGTAGGTTTGCCGCTACGTGCCTCGTCCCTGATCATGACGCCTGCTGTGCAAAATTAGATGTGACGTCCTCGCGGATGCCGACCCTCCAGTGTGCCAACATTGCAAGCAGTATGGCTTTGACTGCACTTTCTTCTTGCCGATTACAGAGACGAGGTTCAAGAAGAAGCGGTTGGAGGAAGAGGCTGCGGCCTCCTCGAGCACCCCTACTGCCAAACCAGAGGAAGGGCGTCGCACCGACACCCCCAAGACCGACGCGAAAGGCGAAACAAAGATCTTTGGTGCGTGCGCCCACTACAAAGTGTACTCGTTCTTACATTCCCCTAGGCCCCACCAATGTCGCGTATCTCCTACACTCCACCGCGACGGTCCCCACCCGTGCCTACGAAAGCTACGACCTCCGCTACCACCTAACAGTCGAAAATAACAAATCTGGCGACAACTTCATCCAGGTGCACGAGCCCCCACCCAGCGAATCCGCGCCCCCCGTCGCCCGCAATGCAGACATGCGAGTCGAACGCGACATGATCGAGCGTCTCGTGAACCAATACTTCAAAGACCTCGCCCCCATATACACGGTCATAACGCGTGAAGAGTTCCTCGCGTCTTCGCCCCCCGCGCCGCTGCTGCTGTACTCGATATGCTCGGTCGCGGCTGCCTCGCGTGATATATCCCAAACTGTCTTCGAGAACCTCCGCAGTGCAGTCTCGATGGTGATCAAAGCCGAAGACGTGCTCAGCACCACCTCGATGGTGAACGTCCAAGCCCTCTTAATCCTCGGTATGTGTGGCGACTGTCATTCGCAGTACGTCCCAAAGGCGCTTTCCGCGTTTTGGTTAAGATCGGGCACTGCGATTAGGATGGTGAGTCGCTTTTCCCCCTTAATGTCAAATTCTAATATGACGCATAGGCCCAAGACCTAGGCCTCCACCGCGCTGAATCCGTAAAACAGAATCTGGAAACAAGAAGACGCTTATGGTCTGCGTGTGTAATTGCGGATAGATGGTGCAGCCTGACATACGGCCACCCGTTCATGATCGACGTAGAGGACTGCGATGTCCGACTCAATTCATCAGATCGCATTGAGGATATGTACATGAACGAGCTGTTAAAGCTGAGTATCCTGCTAGGGCGGGTGTTAAAGATGATATACAGGTGTGTTATCTCCAAAACACGCGCATTACCCTTATACTCATGTCATTCCAGCCCAAGTGGCCTCGTCCTCGCAACTGATAAAGGACTCGAAGCCCTCCTCGCCAACATCGACGACTGGAACACGAACCTCCCTCCTCCCCTACGCTTCACAGGTCCGAACTCCTCCTCGCACGCGGGGCTCCTCCACCTATTCTACTCTTGCGTGTGCATGCTCTTCTGGCGCGTGTTCATGCGCATATCGTACACCGTCCCGGCGCATCTAACGTTCGCGCTGACGGTGGAAAGGTGGAGTGACCTTGTGGCGCTGACGAGAGAGAGCATTGATTGGCTCGATGCGAATGAGAGGGTGTATGATGTGTGGATGATGGTGAGTTATTGTGCGACGGGATGTGCGCTTGTGCAGGTGGGCATTATTTCATTTCTTATTTTTATGGTTTTTTAATTGATTTTCTTTTCTTTTAGTATCACACATGGGCGAGACGAAAGGACCCCGAAGCAGCTGCGGCATTGAGGAAATTGCGAGATTGCATCAAACGGTGGGAAGCGACAGTCCCATCTGAGCATCGCTCGACTCGTCGGAAGGTATGTCCCCCACACATAAATCCAAACGATCACTTACCACCCCCCTCCCAGACCGCCGAAATAATCTCCCTCCTCTACGAATCCACCCAACTCCCCTTCCCGGGCACGACATCTAACCCCGCCTCTTCCCCGGGCCCTTCCTCCCCGCAACACGCACACCAATCCCAAAAATCCCAGCCCCTAAACCCCACCGTCGGCGTGCGTCTCCGTGGTGGCGGGCAGCTCCCCGAGGCTCTCAGGGGGCTCACGTTCAAGAAGGACGATCAGCAGCCCGGGG
>KN837369.1:115989-132269 GCA_000827215.1 Sphaerobolus stellatus SS14 | reverse complement strand
GAGTACTCCTCCTACCTATATGCCTTCTTTTCTACCTCTCTGACTGCTGTAAATATTTTAAATGCATTTCTAAATATTTTCTAATACTAATATCAATCTCTAGTAGCTCCTAATATACCGTCTAGAAACATCCTTAGTGCAAGTTGCAGTTGAACTGAGATCAACTTGCAATAATCAACAATCAATGATCAAAATAGTAACCTGGCGACGCTCGCCCACCGTAGTGCAGCCAGCTATGATCTTTATATCAAAACATTTTGGTTGTTACATAATTATTAAGACGACTCACTGAACATCCAGTACTATCACCCCAGTAGAAGTGAAACACTGTAAAGGAGGCATCTGGGTCACATGACCCAATAATAATAAACCATCTTTACTCTTCTTTGAAGAGTTCTGTCATCTCACATCTTCAAAAAGAAGTAATTTGGAGTAGCTAGAGAGGTGTTTCACTCCATATCAGTGTTTCACTTCTACTGGGGTGATAGTAGGGAAAGCAAGCAACTCCATGTCAGAACAATTAATGATGGTCTCATCCCCAGCCTTCTTCCTCTATTCCGACAAGCAGGAACTGACAAAAAGGTTATGGTGGAAGCAAGGGGCTCCGAGAACTTAAATGCCAGACACGATGCCCCCCAGGGGGGGGGGTGGGGTGGTCAACCCAGATTCCAGAGATTTCCAAAAAAGTAGATTTTTTTGGAAAAAAGGTATTTTTGGTCCCTTCAGACCGAGTTACAGTCGGAGCAGCTATAAATACAAGAAATATGATTATTTTAATGATATTTGGAACGTCCAGTACCAATGTGGGTGTTTTGTCACCCGTTTGTCACGTCACTGAGAAGTTTTCACTTACACATGCTCAACTTGTGAGTTATGTCAAGATCAGGAGTTCTCCAACCGTTACACATATGTCTTCTAGACATATAATATGCCACAACATCTGGATGAAGCTCATGCAGGAGAGACTGTTCCTGCCAAGTTTGCAGCAAAGTTTACTGTTATAAATGAAGTACTCCAACATTTGAAGCTTGTTAAGGAGAATCATAAGGGCAGCGGGACAAAGAGAGGTCAGGAAGAGGAATTAACTAAGGGAAGGAAAAAGGAAAAGAAATAGGAGTTAGCAGCATGATTCTAGTGGCAAATGTATATTAAATAAATATAAAAACTTCGATAATTTATATTATATGGGGGGGGTGACATCTAAAACTGCTGTTGGAAAATAAAAAAGGTAGGGGGGTTGGGGGGTCTAGTCTACTGACAGGGATTTACCCGAAAAGATAGCATTGTGTACGGAAAAAAGGTTCTCGGAGCCCCTTGGGTGGAAGCTATTTTAATGGTTGTTAAGGGGTGACCTTAAAATCCCCCACTAAAGCAAAGCGCCCGCTGATGTAATAGTTCCCGCGCGTCGAGAAATTCACCGGTCTCGATGTTGGCGGAGGTCGGGGCGAATTTTTCAGTCGAATCTTCCCCAATAAAATGTTTCAAAAATTCATCTAAACTCTCAATCTATGTAACTATTGCATCCGACCACTTTGATAAAAAAAAAAGTTCCCGCACGTCGAGAAATTCACCGGTTTCAATGTTGGTGGAGGTTGGAGCGAATTTTTCAGTCGAATCTTCCTCAATAAAATGTTTCAAAATTCATCTAAACTCTCAATTTATGTAACTATTGCATCTGACCACTTTGGTAAAGAAAATTGCAATGTCAGGCATGTAATTTTTGATTTATGGAAAGTTCAAGCCATGGAGCATGCTCAAGCAAAAAAATCACCCAAAGGGAATTGAACCCAAGGATTAATACACAATAATACACAGCTTAACCATTACGTTAAAGTACCGCATTATCAACAAGGCTGGTTGATCAATCATCAAAGCGTATCGAGCTCATCTACCAAATAAGGGAATTCCGGTGAATTTCTCATCGCGCGGGAACATCTTACATAATTAGGCGCCCGCTTTAGTGGGGGATTTTAACGTCCACCGTTGTTAAATAAACCTCGAAGATCAGTGATGTATTGGGCGTTGATTGTGGTGTGTCCTAAATTTTCCAAAATGGAGAATTCCAGTGAGAGTAACAGGGAATGGATAGAAAGAAAAAGGTGAAATCGGAGGGAACGGCGTCAATGCTTCAAGTTGTCGGATGGTGCGAACGCCAATCTTTTACCTAAGTAAGTCAAAAGGAGAAGAGTCAAAATATGTATTTATAGTTGGTGAGATGCTAACGTTATGAACAACAAAAATTCGAGGGAGTATTTATCGTACTCCTGGATTTGCCGGTAGCCGAGGCAATGTTGGATAGTTTACTCCCACGGCCTTGGGCTGTCGTTTATCCATTGTTCAGCTGTCTTGAGAACACTTTCTAGCATCCTCGATAACAGGCAAATGAGAGATATAACTTACTAACCGATAAACCAAGGCAGTGAAATTGGAGCGAATACTGAAGCTATCTACTGCAGGTGTGTACGCAATGATTCCAAAAGAAGGGCTAAATTGCGAAATATACACACCAGGATTGTATCTGGAGTTTGATATGGGGGAACGGGAGAAGATGTGATCTAGATTCTAGAAACCAGTTGGCACAGATTGTTCGGACCAAAGCCGTGAAGGATACTTATACTTAGACCAATGGTCATACTGCTCAATGCTTGCAACTGCTGCGCATCACTACACAAGCTTGATCTGTTTCTTTTTTTATTAGAACTGACTCACGGTCTTGGGTTACTTACCCATCGCCCAACTAGTCGCTACGCGCAGCTCCTCGCACTTTCTCAGTTTCTACTACTAGCATCTCAATTCACGTCCCTCAAGCATGGGCAAGTTTCCCGCAACAAGATGGCTCAAAGACCAATTCGTGCCTCTGCCTAAGGTTTCAAAATTCGCGGTCGACCTATCAGGCAAGACTGTCGTTATTATAGGAGCAAATACCGGGTTGGGTTTGGAGGCAGCGCGTCATTTTGCGCGGATGAAACCCGGGAGGCTTATCCTTGGATGTAGAAACCTGGAAAAAGCGAGCAAGGCTGCAGAAGGTGTGTAAGAATGTATAATTTAGCTATTTCAGGCGTAAGGGACGATCTTCCGGTGCCAGCGTCCTGCCTTGGAGCATGACCTTTCTATCTCTAGTTCTGACCATCGTTGTTTTCAGATGTTAAGTCTATCGCTGGCTGTGAGACTGTTGAACCATGGACTATAGATTTATCAAACTTCAAATCCGTCACTGCGTTTGCCGATAGATATGCTGAAGAGGGAGGAGGCCGCCTCGATCTCTTAGTAATGAATGCTGGAGTCAATTCTTACAAATTCACCAAGACCGACGATGATTGGGAAACAACGTAAGGACAGTACCTAATAACCGTTTATATTCTCATATTCGTACAGATTACAAGTTAACCACCTCAGCACATGTTTATTAACCTTCCTCCTTCTTCCATATCTCAAGAATGCTCCTGCATCCCTTCCCGCTGGCTCTCCTCGGATCGTCCTTCTCGCTAGCGAAACACATTATTTCATTTCTCCGCTGAAAGAAGCTGACAGTCCCAATATTCTGGAAAAACTGAACAATGAGGAATACTCGGCAAAGTAGGCTTTTTTTTCTACCAGAATTCTGCAAGAATTTCTGACGGAGTTAATACTAGACATATTCATGAAAGATATTATGTTACAAAGTGTACGTCAAGTATCGATCTTTAATCTGTCAGACTGACGTGTCTCTCTTAAAAATTATAGTATTTAATATATTCTTCGTACATGCAATGGCAGCCCGAATCCCTACACCATCTGCTGATGCACCTGGATTGGTCGTTACTTCTGTAAACCCAGGTTGGTGCAGATCACAATTGATGCGTCAATATGGTGGCATCGTTGTAAGTTCCGTCACTAATTTCTGTTTCCGGTGATCCGAATCATCTCAAAACAAAACAGGGAGCCCTGCTCAAAGTGGGTGGATATATATTGGCCCGCAGCGTGGAGATGGGAAGCCGAGCCATTGTGTGGGCCTCTGTCGCGAATCCTGACGGGGGTGCTCCCTTACATGGACATTATGTCCACTGTTGTCGAGTCGAAGAAGAAAGCGATTATTCATTGAGCGAAGAAGGAAGGAAGGTACAGGAAAGGCTCTGGGTGAGATGGCTTATTTTATTCTATAATTTCAAGCTGACTTCTTCTCGGATATAGAAGGAGACCTTAGATGTTTTGATCAAAGTTGATCCACGCCTTGAGACCATCGTGAAGGAACATTTGCCTGATACTAAAGCTTGAACTTGAATCGCTTTACTAACTCGCATAGCTCACTGTTTTCCAGCTGCCTTGAGTTATCTATAATATCGAGGCATATTAACCGTGTTACTAGTCTGTAAATGCTAAATATTTTAATAAACTCTTTAACGATTTTTAGTTCATTCCCCCCTTCAAGTTATTAGTAATTATTCAGAGGCTGAATTCATCTAGAACTCATCTTTTTTTCTTTAATTAATCGTCCTCTTACCCCGGGGATTCGAAGCGACCCTAAAGAAACTTCTTTAAATGATTATTTTTACTTCCATTCAGCTCTTACGGTCTAGACGTCTACACCTTCACAATCCAAGCTTGACCCAAGCAGTGGTCATGGAAGCGGGACCTCGGCCTTCTCATCACATGGGACGCAGACCACTATGGGTGAACTGCCTTTAATTTCAAGCCCCAGGGAGTCATTTCTCCACTATAAACATCTCTCTGGAAAATCAACGTGGATGTTCTCCTTGCGTGATTTCCATTTCCTCCAGAGCGGAGTTTGAATACCGTGAGCTCGGTCGCCCTCAGCATTTCAGATCCTGTGCTGGTCATAAGTAACACAACAACTATCAGCAACCGTTCCGGCAGGTAGCTACTTGTACTCTCTGGTCAAGGATTAGCTAGGTGAGTACTTACTTTCAGACTGCCACTCCTTCGCACCAACTCCCATCTCCATCCCATAATTACATTCATCCCCGAAAATCCGCAATGCATCGCCAAATCTCTACCCAGCTCCCATATCCAAACTTCGTTCTAGTTGTGCTCATTTGCTAACAATTTCCCAACTTCAACCGCACGCCTCACATCACTTGTATTCAATCGCACGTCATGTCTTCAGAAACACCAGCAAAGAAACGCTCTCGCTCGCCGACGGACGACACCCCAGAGAAACAGTCCAAGAGACCCAACACTGGTGCTGCAACAGGCTCGGATGAGTCCGCCCAGTTCGTCGAGCCTTCGAGTGCTGGCCGCCTGAACGAGGTTTCTATGATCGACGCCAACAGTAATGCCGCCACCAACGAAATTCCATCTTCTGAGAAGGCCCCTGCAAGCAGGACGGATGGGGATATTGATGTTTCGGGGGCTAATGCCTCTGCTGCTGCATCCTCGAATGCCTCTAGCCCTGCTGTTACAGCACCACCCCAACTCTCGAGTAAAGTATCTTCGACATCTGGCAATGGTTCTAATATTGCCGCTGGTTCAGGATCACCAAACTCTTCGTCAGCTCAAATACACATGCGATGCCTCATTGTTACACAGGATGCATCGATTATTATAGGGAAGGCCGGTGCGCACGTCAACGAAATTAGGCAGAAGAGTGGGGCTCGTGTTATGGTATCCGAAAGTATCCCTGGAAACCCTGAGAGAATTTTGAACGTTAGTGGTCCCTTGGACGCGGTCTCGAAGGTAGGTGTCTAATGTTGTCAATTGGAAGTTGAAGATCTGACTGGATTGCCTTTATCAGGCGTTTGGTCTCATCGTCAGAAGGATAAATGACGAACCATTTGATGTCCCGTCTGTTCCTGGAAGCAGAGCTGTAACGATTAAGTTCATGATCCCTAATTCACGAATGGGTTCAGTGATTGGAAAAGGAGGAGCGAAGATCAAGGAGATTCAGGATGCTAGTGGGGCGAGGTTGAACGCCAGTGAAGGAATGCTACCAGGATCGACTGAGGTTCGTTGGTCGAAACCCTACCTTATTTTGCCTGCTTATATTTCATTAGCGAGTCTTGAGCGTTGCTGGCGTCGCAGATGCTATTCATATTGCCACATATTACATTGGAAATATCCTCATCGAAGCTAACGAACGCATGCCATCAACGGTAAACTCTTCGTACCGTCCCTCGAATCGTATGGCTCGTCCTCCCCCAATGATGGGTACTCCCAGCGGCTATCCGCCGTATTCGAATCCTTACACCTATCCACACCAGCCGGCGCATCCTCACAACCCTCCGCAACAACTGCAAACCCAACAAATCTATATTCCTAACGATCTCGTTGGATGCATCATCGGCAAAGGTGGCAGCAAGATCAACGAAATCAGGCATATGAGTGCGAGTCAGATAAAAATCATGGAGCCTGGCGCCGTGGGTGTAGGCATGAATGGCCAAGGTAGCGAGAATGAGCGGCTGGTGGTAATTACCGGTCAACCAGCAAATATTCAGATGGCGGTTGGTTTGCTGTATCATGTGAGCCTAATTTTGCATATGGGAACTACTCGAACTTATAATCTCCTCAGCGCTTGGAACAAGAAAAACAGAAGCAGATGCTGCATGTTCAGAACAATGGTAGCGCAAGTGGAAGCTCGGGGCCTATGCGGTGAAAGTACGGTTTTATGCCGTAGTCCTTTGTGCTCAATGTTATCTTCTCTTTTTATTGTCTGTTATCTTTGCAGCTGTTCTGATCTGTTATTTGCTGTTTTTGTGCAGTTCTATTTGCTATCTTATTCCACGAAGAGAGCTCGATCCTGTGGACGGACATTGCTCTTCGTACAAATGTAATAGCGGCCATCCGATGCACGATTTTGTAGCCGCAAAGAATGTGTTTTTGAGTCTTCGTTTGTACTTTTATTTATTGTTGAGAACAGCTGCAAATAGGTATTCTGTCTGTATTTGTCTGGTAGATCGTGTTAGAGGCGTCTTCAGAGGTCGATTGACAATAAGATTGAGTTTCTAGGTCATGTAACTACCATTTTAGGCTATGTCGCGACGAAAGAAGTACTTCTGCTCAACGTGTTAGGACGTTCATGCATTCGTGCTTCTTTGGGAGAGACTAGGTTAGTTGTTTGCCTTACTGTAACTGAACACGCGTTCGCATATTTTTATAGGTTGCGGTGTTTTGAAAGTATATTCGAAATCTAATAATTAAACCTTAACGTCCAATTTACATTCCAGGTTGATTCTATGAATAAATGAAGTAGTTGGCCAGCGGCAGGTTGAATGTGACCGCAGAGGAAATGCGTTGTCACACTCGTATCCGATCTTCACTTTGGAATGTATGGGAGTTCCAACGATTTATACCCTTTCATGCATATTCCCACATAATGAAAGAATAGAGCAACGGACTGGTGCGTATCGTGAAGGCAGAGGAAGGGGTTCGTGTAACGCGGAGAGGTTTCTGGCAGACGGTCACTTCGAGTGAATTCGTTGGAAGGTTATAGCGTATCCCGACTTAGATCATTTCTAATTTGGGATAGAAATCTGTACGTTTCACCTCTTTATGTTCCTACCTCATGGTCCATTTTTGTCGCTACATATCTGGACTCCATCCTTCTTCCTTTGCCCCCTCAGTCTCTACCTCTACCTCCAACGACAGACAAGACTGAGACACCGTCCAGAGGATGGACATCCAACTTAGTCGTGTTGATTATTTTGCAACGAAATATGATGTTATACGCGCACTCGCGAGGGTCCTCCATGGCAAGGAGTTCGTCAAAGCACACTGCGCGAAATTTCCTCCAGTCAACTTCGAAGTCGCGTTGGACCCCGATCTTACCCCATGCTCAATCAGAAATGCGGAACAGGCTTCTTAACTTTACCTACCAAACAGCTCGGAACGCATTTTTTGAATTTCATACATCAACGACGCGTTAATATAAAGGTGAAGAGTCACATTTTGCGTCTGACTCCCAGCGTCACGGCTCCTCGATCGACCCTCATTCGTATCTTGAAGAAAGTAAGTTATTTGCTCTTATACATCCTCATATTATACATTCCATTGTTTGTTTAGGTACCCTTCCAGGACCCCGACATAGCTCAAGCAAAGGAAGAGTTAAAGAAAGCTCTCGTGCACCCCCTTCCACTGGCGTCTTTGCAAATTGGGATATTTCTTCCTCAACCAGCTGAGACAGGACTGCCCGGTATCATTTTTTCGCCAGAATAGGAAGGCAGTTATTCGGACCGAGGAGATGGTCGACTTCTATCCGAATTCCCGCACAAACTCCTCCGCATTTGCATTGACGATTATACTGACATTATCGCGCAAAATGTTATCATCACCTTTGTTAACTTAAAGAAGGTCTATATGGGCTGGGAGTTAGGATGCGCTTGTAAGGATGCTTTTAGGTTTGATTTTTTGTATTCTTGCTTATGCACCCTCCAGTTCTTATCTTTCACTTAGCTACGGCTCCCGCCTTCGAATTGGAAGAGATATATAGGACTACAACTGGCAAAAGAGAAGACAACGAGAACATCCGCCAACGTGTCAGCTATTTCACTGAAGGACATCAGCGCATTGCTCCATATGCTCATCAGATTCGCCTAGAACTCAAGGACGAGGAAGAGAGCTTGGAGCTTTTCGTAGAGATGTGCCGCCAAGCTGAACTACCAGACCCTGTGTGGCTTCGTAGCGGAAGAGTCGATGTACAGCGCCTCAATGTTTTCTCTTCCAAAAATCTTAACAAGATCGAACGCTGGCTAAAGACTCTGCCGTGGCCCATTGCCTTCCATTGCGAGGCTTTGCTACGAAATTTGCGGCTGAATGCACTGCAGCTTTTATCGCTCGAGCCTCGTATTATCCAACTCACGAAAACTCGCGATGTCACAACTGCTCGAGATATCCTCCGGCATTTCCATACTGTCTTGAGGTCTAAGGCCAAAGCTGAATCCCTTGAGAAGGCTTTCGAGAGGGCAGTTCAAGAACACGAAGTATTACGCATAAATGACACGCATCGCTCGACTACAGCATTCTTCGAAGCACATCATGTTAGCTTCACTCCCACCGCCATGAGACTCGAGGGTCTATATATCTATCAAAGTAATCGCGTTGTTGTGAGTGTTTCGTGCAGATATCAACTATGTTTTGTCCGCCGAAACTTCCGTTCCTAGTTGCGACAATATCTCGATTATCAAGACTATTTCATTCGTGTTGACTTCCGTGACGAAGACCGTCTTCAATACCGTTGAGATCATGAAGTCGACGGTGCTAGCTTCGTTCGAGAACGTGTCGGTACGATTCTTCACCATGGGTTTGAGGTCGCAGGTCGTCGTTTCGAATTCCTTGGCTACAGTCAATCTCAACTTCGCTCGCATTCCATTTTTGCCGTCTCTCCTTTCTATCATCCCAGGGAAGGTCTCGTTACTGCAGACAGCATCCGCGCCGAAGTAGGCATTTTCGACGATATATTGCACTTTCCGGCTCTCTATGCCGCTAGGGTGTCGCAAGCTTTCAGCGGAACAGAAGATTCCATCACCCTTACCGCAGACCAGTGGGACGAAATGGAAGACACCAAGAAGAATGGGCGTTACTTTACGGATGGCGTTGGAACTATCTCTCCTGATCTCGCGGAACTGATTTAGAATAAGCTTTGCGAACAACGAAGGAAAATTTGGAACCAAGCATTCTTTCCCGTTGCGTACCAAATCCGGTTTGGAGGATATAAAGGAATGGTCGCTGTTGATTCTCGGTTGGAAGGCGTTCGCATGCGTCTTCGACCGTCCATGAAAGTCATTCTATCCTCATTGAGGTTGCGCGGGCATTCGAATATCCTGGGCGTATGTATTTGAATCGGTGCGTCACGCTTTGTTTAGATGTCTCATTAATGTTTTTTAAGCTGAATTATTCTAGTCCTTTGATCCAGGCATTAGAAGACCTTGGTGTTGGTCACAGGGCCTTCTTAGAACTTCAATCCGCCGCTGTCGCCGATATACAAGCCGCTCGACAGTCATTACCCAATTTCGCTGGATTACTCGATGGTCATGCCCTTGGTCGTTCGTATTCCTTGGCATATTTAATGCGTTCCTTGGACGGCATTGGCTGTGATTTCGAGCATCATGACCCGAACAGAGCTGTTGGGACGCCATTTGTCCGTAGTTTGGTTGATACTGCCATCCTTTCGGTCTTACGAGGATTAAAGCACAATGCACGCATACCAGTCCCGAATAGTTGGAATTTGGTTGGAATTGCCGATGAGAGTCTGGAGTTGGATCCTGGAGGCATTTATGGTACACCGTTTGTTTTGGGTGTATTTACCACATTCTGAGAGCATCTAGCTTGCGTTTGGGAACTGGATGCCGAGGTCCCTGTCTGGCTTCAAGGACCAACCATGATCTATAGAAGTCCTACGATCCATCCTGGTGATGTCCAGATGGTACGTATATAATCATTGTGAAACTCTGCTCAATGATTCATGGTTGTGATAGGTTACAGCTGTAAAGCCTCCTATAGGCTCGATATACAGGGATCATCCAATGGCTAACGTCGTTATATTCTCTTGCAAAGGCAAGCGTGATCTCGCCAGTTGTTTAGGTGGAGGAGATCTTGATGGTCTAATATATTGCATTTATTACATCTGCTCCTCAGTTCCAACTTTAACCTTCTTCCATAGGTGATCTATACCTCGTCTGTCAATATCCAATCTTAATTGTATCTCGAGACAGGGTGCATGCACCAGGTGATTACCCAGCAACAAAGCGCAAGGATATAGGACGACCCAGTACGATAGCTGATGTAGCAGACTTTTATGTCGAATCCATCAACTCTGGTATGGTCGGGTAAGTCCATATTGTTTGAAACATTTCTACCTGGTAATTGATGTTTCTCTAGGTTATTGTCCACAAATCATCTGATCTTGAGCGACCAAAGTGAGCTAAACGTCTATATTCCAATCACAACACTGATCTTTGAAATAGGTTCTTTCGGAACATTTGACCACGACTGCCTCAAACTAGCTGAACTCTGCAGCAAAGCTGTAGATCATCCAAAATCCGGCATATCAGTTGATATGAAAGAAATTCCTCGTTTCCCTATTCCATATAAACCTGATTGGAAGAGCGACGAGAACTTGAATCCTCGCAAAACAAATTACTATGAATCAAGCCGAGCAAATGGACACCTTTTTCGAGCCATCAAACTTGAAGGCAATACACAGGAACTTTCATTTGATTCACGCATGGCAACCTTGAAAGATAAACCTAAGGATATGCAAGCACAAGCTCCGCCGCCCATTGACGCTATCACATTAACACTTGAATCGATTGTTGAAGAATACCTATAAGGTTGCGTAGATCCAAAGATCTTTGATAACATACCAGCTCTTTTCAGGCGATACAGTTTGGAGATGAAGTACATTTGTTTAACGCATACATTTTCTCATGACGCGGAAATACGTTTGAGAGAGGAAGAAGTGGTGATCGGGACCATTCTGGCGAAGTGTACCCAGGCTCGTTGGAGAAAAGATCGCATCGAACAAATGCGGATTAATGCAGGCCAGCTGGTTCATGCGATGACAGCCGAATTGAAGTCACCTAAAACTGCGGAGGAGAAATTGGCAGCTGGGTGGGGGGCTTGGAAGCATGCAAGAGAGAATGGCAGTCAATATGGACATCTCAGTTTTGGACTTGTTGTATTAAAGTGCGTGTTTAGAGCTTTAGAGGAGCTTGGAGCCAAGAAGGAGAGTACTGAAGCATAGAGCATAATACTGTCACCTTTTACTATACATACTTTAAATAGCCATCCCTTGCATACATATAGTAAAGGCGTCTCAAAGAATACCGCAAGCTGTAGTACAGCTTTCTAAACCATTTATTACCCTTGCAGATTGAAGAAAATATTACAAGAACTTGATAAGTTACAATTATCAATACTCCCAACCCAAGTAGAAAAGCAACACGATCTGCATGAGCGGAGAGAACACGGAGCCAAGCCTCTCTGGACCCTGACACAAGGAGAGATCATGACTACTAATCGACCTAAGTTCATGCACGATTATGCGAGGTGAAAAGGACTGTACGTACTAATTCATCATGTTCGGATCGCGGGGTGAGGCTGTCGTCCGGGTTAAGGTTTAAATACTCTGCAGTGAAAACTCTGAATAGCTGGGCCCATTTTCTTAACGTTGGAAGATCCAATGCAGATGCATCATCCTGGTGAAGCACAGCCGCCGATTAGCGATCGTCACAGCAATGCAAAGGTACAACATACCTTAAGTGTATGCCAGACTCGAGGGAACGGCATTGGAATAATGTGTAAAATGCTAACGCCGCGTTTTAAGAACGGAATGTGATCGTCTTCGATGCCCTCAGAATTTCGATCAAATTGTGAACGAGGAATGAAGAAACTACGGTGCTCTCTGGCAGCGTGGACGTCCTTAAATAGCCCAATCTGGTCAAGACGGCGTTCGGCAGATATTAACCCATCAAATAACCAGGCCGTAGTGAGGAAGTATGAGCGGATTAGCGGATTAGCGCTCCCCAGTAAGTCCAGAAGCACGAAATGCTCTATTGAGGATAGAACAGTCGGGGGCGGGTTAACTCGACGTTTAGAATGAGTGACATATTCGTTATCCCATTTCTCAGCCAGATGTCTGTGGAGATCTATAAAGACAGGTGCAACGAGGCATGGAATATAACGTACCGTGCACCATATATTGAATCAGTCGCTGTCCAGTCATGAAAAGCTTCCTCTCCATCCAGGAATAACAGCTGTAATGTGGTTTCTGCGACTGTTTCATCAGCTTCAGCACCTTCATCTATCCTTTTCTGTCGTGCATCCAATAACGGGTTCAAGACTTCAGCTAGATCGAGCAGAATAGCGCACGGTGCGGCCGAATCAGTTGCACCTACGAACTAACTTGATTCAGTACCTTGACCGAGACAATAAGTCAAAGAACATACTTGATTCTGAGGAAATGAAGAGAAAAATTTGCTGTCGAAGTGAGCAGCAAGGACAATCCGTCGAGGCGCTTTTGGATTTTTTGTTGCAATCACGTTGGTAAACAGTCGAGAACCTTCAGGCGTGTTATCTGTGAACGCATCTTCTTCTACATGCCAGTTTAACGCCTTAAGTGTGTCAACAAGATAATTCTTGACAAACGTGTTGTTTTGCGTGCCGGCTAGCACACTCATTAGACAAGGGTCAGGAAAACTAGTATAGATGCGGCTCACGAGCTCTTGGTATCAGAATCTTAGATAAATGCGAAGTCGATTTTGTAAAATCCAATGATACTTCTGGGTCTCGGAGAGATGCCAGCGACGTTAAATGCTCCGTGGAAAGCTCCTGCAGCGATCGTCTCGAAGAGGCTTGCTTAGAAGACCTAGTTTGAGCTAAGAGAGTAATAGAGATCGCGAGAATGAACCATAACGATGAAAACATATTGCTCTATCTTCGTACGCGCATGAAACTGGAGCTGGTTGTGAACGTCGTGACACGTCGATATCCAGAGATGTCACACTTGCCCCGTAACCTCTACGTTGCAACCTTCCAGTCATCGACCCTTGGTATTCATGGTTGTTTTTGGACTTTGGGTGGGTATTCATACTTGAAACATAATCTGCTGAGCTTACACGTCATTTAGGTCATCAATAAAGCTGGTGGTCTCGTCTACCAGAGGAATTTCGCCGGCAAGTTGTTACAATGTCATTTCGTGATTATGCAGGCTCTGAGACTTTATCAGATGGCTTGGCTACGCTAACTTCTAATGAATATCTTGTTCTTGCTGGAACCCTACATGGAATTCACGCCATTACCAGTCGTCTTTCGCCAACTGGATCCAGCTCAGGAGCTCACGTCATAGAGGCAGAAACATTCAAGATGACTATTTTCCTTACCTCGACAGGTACGTATATATCACGAGCACAATAAACATCCTCATATCTTTGGTCCTGCAGGAACGAAATTTGTTTTGCTAACATCTTTGAGCGATCCGAGTGCGGACACAACACTCCAGAAGATCTATGAAGCATATGCGGATGCCGTCATGAAGAACCCGTTCCAAACTCCAGAAATGCCGATTAGGAGCGAAGGCTTTGATGCGCGTATTTCGGCTCTCATCGGAACTGGAATTTCTGCGTAACTGCCACTCTTCGGAGTCTTTGTCACTTTGTGATGTTGCCTCATGATTATGACATGGGTTAAGCGTCGAATATTCCAGGAGATCGCGTATTGAAGCGATCCAGGTTCATACATAGCTTCGACGTTTCTCCGTCGCCTGGTGGGATGAAGAAGGATGAGGATCTACAGAGACAAGCAAACAGATGTTGGGAGATGACTATTTCAAGACTATTCTCCTCTGCACTGTGTGGTATAATTTGTGCTATTTATTCGCCTTAGACCCTATGCAGCTGGTTGAGGTGTAGTAGCTGCTCAGGCACTATCGGATCCTGTAGTTAAATTTATATAGATATTCACAATGAATCATGATAGACTATATTTCAATACTTAGGGTTCGCCTATCGTCTAATTTCCTGCTTCAGGTAGCGGAGCTGTTGACGGACATAAACGCCACGCTATATTAAAGTTGCCCTAAATTTGTCCTGAAGGAATTTTCCAAACCCTAGGTGCTCCAGGCTTCAAGGGTACTTCCGGGATCAGGCCTGTGGACTAGAGTCACCACAAAACGTCTAACTCTAGATCCAGCCACAGATTGAAATCGCGATTGATTTTCGGTGTGAAGCTTTGAATCGGGCATCCCTCACGGCGAACTCAACGATCTCAGATTCTCGGATTAAGACTCGAGCGTGCACAGGCGTACGGAGACTTGCAATATTGAGGGACTGATGTGGGAATGCGGAAGAGCCATCGTGGGACTCAATACTATGTCCCAGTGACAGTCAACCCATAGCAAGCAAACAATATGAGAACACGGATGGAACATAGAATAAGTAAGTAGTACAGATACAATGATAAATATACGTTATTTTACTCTCTTTCCTCAGCCTGTTCCAACTGTTGACGCTTGCGAGAACCGCTCCTATGTCAAGTCGTCAGAGTAGGAAAAAATAAACGCATCAAGTTCACTCACGCTTCTGTATCCAATCCTCTCTTTCTACCGGTCTTAGCCTCATCCAAGAATTTATCCAGACCGAAAACATCTCCAGTGTCTTTCTCGAACTGAACGGGTCCTTCACGGACCTCTTGATCTTGTGCCCCCTCGAAGCCAACACGCGGTCTACCCAGGCCGAACCGGTCATTATCGAGGGCCTTACTGATGCCCTCTTCCGTGCCGCCACCATATGATTCGTCGTTTCCTTCCGTGATATTTCCACGAGCCTTGTAAATGGCGGCAGCAGCAGAGGAACCATGGAAAAGAGGACGATCATACAGATTGTATGAATCCTCGTCACCAAAGGAGTTAGTAAGCGTTTCCTGATTGAAGAGACGAGAATCGAGCATAGATTCTTTGGATACAGTCGGCTTGGCCAAACCGAGAGCAATTTTCTCTGAAATATCTCTGTTTTGTTGTCTAGAAGAATAAAAAATATTAGTAACCGGTGCGATTCAGGAAAACAATAACATGCCTTGCTAGCATCTTCGCGCGTTGTTCCGTGCCCATGTTGCTCATACGCATGTCTCTCTCCCGCTCACGACGCTTCTCACGTCTCATCTCGTCACGGATCTTAACGGCCTCTTCGTCGCCATCCTCTGCTGCATTGTCCTCTTCTGCGCTACTCTCTGAATCGCTGCCGTACGCAGCGAGACTGGTATTTAAAGCTATACGACCTTCAACTGAGGGTTTACTGCCGGATGCTAACCCGCCACGTTCTTCACGAGCCTTTTGAGCAAGTTGGCGAAGGTTCTCCTCTTTGCTTGCCTTTTCTTTCTCGGCAAGTTTCTGTTGCATGAGAGAACGTTGACGAACTTCTTCGCGAGCATGACGATCAGCAACGTATAATGCTTCGGAGAATTTGGCAAAATTGTCATTAATATGAAGCTAATTCATGAAGATAATAATCAGTCATAGCCATCGAAAGAAGAAAAAGTACACACATCCTGAAGGCCACGGCCATCTGCTGCCAAACGCTTATCCAATGGAATTGTAAAACCTTTATTATTCTTCCAGTTGGAGATGCATGGGGGAATCATCCACTCTTTTTGTTCCTGAGCAGTGGCTTTCCTTGGGGGACTACGCAAGATAGGAGGAGGAGGACTCGGCGGACCACGCGGAATCTTCTTGTGCTTAAAGCGTGGGGGTTCCAGAGGATCCTCAACAACTTCTGACATTTTGATGATCCTCTGCTTTAAGCCATTTGCTCCATTCTGATTGCCAGGCGTATAACGAATGAACGAAGTTTTGCCTT
>KN837369.1:56783-72701 GCA_000827215.1 Sphaerobolus stellatus SS14 | reverse complement strand
GCTGGGTGCCATCATGCACGCAAAGACGGTCTGAAAACAACCGTGGTGAGTGTAAGGTCTAGAACATATATGCATATTAGCTCACCACAGGTAGCAGGATTGTTTTGAAGTCAGATTTTGTGAATAAGTATAAAATTCGAAGGTCCCGCAGGAGATCTCGAACCAGGGGAGAGAAAGCAGAACAAGCCCGAATAAGCCCTTTGCATAATAATGAAAGAAGCGAGGCTGAGGGGAGGTGAGACCAAGAAGTGGAGGAGGAGACAGCTAGGCTGCCGGTCACGGAAAGATGGGACAACATGTCGTGAAAGGGTACGGAATAAAGGAACAGCAAGAAGTACAGGGAGTGGCGAGAAATAAGGTGTGTGAGGAGGGACAGTGACCTGAGACGGGGTGAGGGAGGGTGAGGGGAAGGAAGAGCTTGGATTTATACTGCGACAAGGAGTCCTGCTCTCCAGTACGAGGTATGCATCTTCTAGAGAGTTTTTCCTCTGTTACCGGCAATCAAGTGGAACAGAAAGAGAGAAGGGGGCCAGCGCAGGCAATGAGGCAGATCTCGATTTCTTCCCCTTCCTTTCTGGGGAGCGGGGAGCGAATCTATGAAGGAGTGCGGGTTCATCATCTGTGGATATGTGTGGGAGCAACGAGGAGAATGCTACATGATGTCGAAGAGCTGGAAGGGCCGCACCGACATTGACCAGCAGATCTGAACGCCGATGTAGTCATTAAGCGCATTTCTATGATGGTAGATGACAATAATTGCCCCGCTGCATGGCATCATGCTGCCCCTGAAGTTGAGTGGTAGTTGATCGTGGCATTTTATGTACGAAAGCAAGTAATCACCACAATTCCGCCGCCGTGGAAACTTCTGCCGCAGCTTCCCTCGGGTACTCTTATGTGGCGTTGGCATATTGCCACTGTTGGTACATCTGATAAGTACTATACCGCAAGATCGAAGACCTAATAAGCTTTGAACGTCCGGACAGTGCCGGGCCCTCTGGGAGCCATCTACATGACTGAAGAGAGATTCGCTTATATTTTTATCGCTAAACCTGTCTCTACCGAACAACAGGGCCTTTTGACTATTTGAGTTGTGAAACATGGCAAAAGCAAGCGATGAAGCGTGCGTGGTCCGACGGTTATGCATGTTATTATACCACATCATCAAGGTGCACTAATTGAAATTATATGGTGTGGCCGATCAGGGATGCGGGAAACTGACTGAGACTGACCACTGCTAGTGATCTTGGCTTAGCATCAATGACGAGAAGAAGCGTGTGTAACTTCATCAGAAAGCCAGCTGCTCGTGCATGTGAACCGACCAGTTGCATCCCGCAATTTCGAAAATAAAATCACAAATTATAAAACGTTACTCCGCGTAATGGAGTAATGGACGTTGTTCGTCCAAGGGACAGGAATAAGCGGCGGACGAAGAAGCACCTTGCGGAGATGAATTGACGGAGAATCGTCTGTGTTCAATCAAAGCTGCTGTATCGTTGGAAACCACGCAGGCGATTAAAAAAATGACTCGTGGCATTAGCGAGTGACCCTGACTTTTGCCTACTTGTTTGCCCTAAACGGACTTTTCAAGAAAACCCGTGTAATACGCGAGGCAATGCTGGGACGGGCGGCTAGGCTATGTAGCAGTTGCTGAATTCAACTCCTCAGGTCAGTATGCATTGGTCGCTACTAATAGAGCATTCTCCGTGGCGCTGCATACGTCAAAAGAATCCCGTGGTCATTCTTCTCTCGTGAACGAAACGGGTAAGAAAGATACAACCTGCAGCAGATACTTTAGTAAGAGAGAAGCGCCGAAAGTGAGATTGGTATCATATCCAATCATCCCCAAAAAACTTCCAAGGATTCCTGTCGCAAATGATTTACTGATATTCCCCTTCTTCAGCCCTCCATGCCGGGGAAAGTGAGGTTACTTGGAGGTTGCTCAGGTTCGCATAATTAATCTAGATTTCCAAAAAAAAAATGGGAAAAAGCGTCTGTCTGTCCGAATCGTAATATGGGCCTTGAAGGTCGACCGTAAATCAAAGAAGTGTTAGACCCTGAACGGCAGAAGGAGACTGCCTTCTGCGCCACGAGCCGCCGCCACAAATGATCTATATGGACAGATATTACTACAGGTCCAAGGTAAATTTGGCACTGAAGGAAATTGGCATAACAAAGCTGGAAAATCCGAGCTTCTCCATTCTGAATTCCATTGAAGAGCGTGTTGAGGACTGTTAGTCTGGCCGTAGTCGTTTCCGAGGAGAACAGGTCCAGGCCGTCTGAAACATACTTTGAAGTATTGGACTGAGAAGAATAGTTTCGCTAAATCTAAAGATATGTATGAGAATGCCCGTCTGTTGAACGGAAGTTACAGATATTGTCGCTCAAGTGAAGTCTTGCAACGCGAGATTCAACAACACGATGGTGGGAAATGTGGGAAAGAACTGTTCCAGCGCTAATTTTGTAACTCCTCGACCTGAACCACCGCGTAAAGCCACCATGGAAAGTTTCGACAATTATCGTGATACTGCATCGCAATATGGAGCATCTGCTTTAGCGGATGATACCGCTTCTATGCTGTCTGGTTACACTACCGACACGCAAAACCTGCCGCAGGAACTAGACAGCCTATCAATCTCCGGCCACAAGGATGGTCCTCAGTCCAGCGGTCAAAGCCGTGCTCATACAGACACCAAGATCCTCGACGACGATTTCGATGGTGTATTGGATGATTTGAAAGATGATAGTGCTGTAGACCTGCCTCCTCATGCATGCAGGTAAATCATAAATTTGTGTGGCGTATTACTCTTATACTCATTAAGAACTTGTAGTTATTGCGGAATTCACTCGCCGGCCTCAGTAGTCAAATGCTTAATATGCTCTAAATGGTTTTGCAATTCTCGTGGTAATACTTCTGCTTCACACATCGTGAATCATCTCGTCCGCGCGAAGCACAAAGAAGTAATTCTTCATGCCGAAAGTCCTCTCGGTGAAACGGCTCCCGAATGCTACAACTGTGGTAGCAAGAACGTTTTCATGCTTGGCTTCATTCCAGCCAAGAGTGATACAGTGGTGGTTTTGCTCTGCCGGTAAGTTAATATGTTGACGATGATCAGTAATTCCAATTCTAATCGCTCGCTCACTCACTCACTAGTCAACCCTGCGCAGCTATATCCAAAGATATTTCTTGGAATGCCTCTCTATGGGCACCCCTCATCGACGACCGTTCTTTCCTTTCTTGGTTGGTGAAGCCTCCGAGCGAGACTGAACAGCTCAGAGCTCGGCAAATATCGTTTGCTCAGATCAATCGGCTTGAAGATTTATGGCGAGAAAACCCTAACGCTACCCTGGCGGATTTAGAGAAACCTGGTGTTGACGACGAGCCTCAGCCCATCCTGTTAAGGTAAATTCCTTTTGTGTATATTTCTCGAATTTTTTTGCTCAAACTTGGTCGAACAGATACGAAGATGCATATCAGTATCAAAACATCTTCGGTCCTCTTGTCAAGATAGAAGCTGACTATGACAAGCGTCTCAAAGAAAGTCAGACTCAGACCGATATCACAGTGCGATGGGACCTAGGTTTGAATCAGAAGAGGGTCGCTTGGTTTACCCTTCCAAAGCTCGAGAGTGGAGAAGTTCGTCTCGCAGTCGGCGATGAACTCAGGCTCCGGTATTCGGGTGAATTACATAAACCATGGGAGGGCGTGGGTCATGTCATTAAGATTCCAAATAGTGCGTTTCATTTACTTTGTTGAGCTGTTTCGCGGATCCTCATTGACCCTGAAATCTTCTTTATAGATGTTTCTGACGAAATTGGACTTGAGCTCCGTCGTTCGGAAGGCGTGCCTTCGGAAATCACACACGGATTCTCGGCTGACTTCGTATGGAAGAGTACCAGTTTTGATAGGATGCAGTTAGCCATGAAGACCTTTGCAGTTGATGAAAAAAGTGTCAGCGGATATATCGTAAGTACACCTGTTTTACTCCCCGATTCACCATACTTACCTGAGCTTCCTCACCCTTTTTTCCCTCTAGTATCACAAACTTCTCGGCCACGAGTTGGAACCTCAAATCCTGAAGACCCAAATGCCGAAGAGGTATTGCATCTGTTATCAGTCTGTAAGAAACTAATCGTTTACCTTATCAAAAGATTTTCCGCTCCAGGACTTCCGGAACTCAATCATTCACAAATGTATGCCGTAAAGAGTGTTCTTCAGAAACCTTTAAGTTTGATCCAAGTGCGTATTACAACCGTATCATTAATTCATTTCGTACCTAACATAATCATGCAGGGTCCTCCCGGTACAGGCAAGACTGTTACGTCCGCGTCAATCGTCTATCATCTGGCAAAGATGAATCCTGGACAAGTCCTTGTTTGCGCCCCTTCCAACGTTGCTGTGGACCAACTAACCGAGAAGATTCATTCTACTGGTCTCAAAGTTGTTCGTTTGACCGCGAAATCCAGAGAAGCTTTGGATTCTTCTATCTCGTTTTTGACCTTACACAAGCAAGTGGCGAATAACACGTCGCACGTTGAGTTGCAAAAGTTGATTCAATTGAAGAATGAGCAAGGCGAATTGAGTTCCAACGATGAACGGAAGTACAAAACCTTGATCCGTGCCTGTGAAAAGGAAATCCTTAGTGCAGCTGACGTCATTTGCTGCACTTGTGTTGGTGCTGGTGATCCTAGGCTGAGCAAGCTCAAGTTTAGGACTGTCTTGATCGACGAAGCCACGCAGGCTGCTGAACCAGGTAGATTTTTAATCCTACTATCTAATATTAATTTCTTATCTTCATTGCAGAATGCATGATTCCACTGGTCCTTGGCTGCAAACAGGTTGTTCTCGTCGGTGATCATCAGCAATTAGGACCTGTTATCATGAACAAGAAAGCGGCCCGTGCAGGTTTAACGCAGTCTCTCTTTGAACGTCTGGTTGTTCTAGGAAATCGGCCAATTCGATTGCAGGTGCAATACCGAATGCACCCTTGTTTGTCCGAGTTCCCTTCCAATATGTTTTATGAGGGCACTCTTCAGAATGGTGTTACTGCTCCTGAACGGTTGAGGAAGAATGTGGACTTCCCATGGCCTGTTCCAGATACACCCATGTTCTTTTACCAGAATCTGGGACAGGAAGAGATTTCCTCTAGTGGAACGTCTTTCCTAAATAGGTAAGTTTCCGAATGTTTAAAATGCTTCTATCTGATCTTACGTTGGATACCAGGACGGAGGCTTCCAACGTCGAGAAGATTGTTACTAAGTTCTTCAAATCGGGGGTCGTTCCCAGTCAAATCGGCATTGTTACCCCTTACGAAGGCCAGCGTTCTTATATTGTGAACTATATGCAATTCAACGGATCACTCAAGAAAGATCTCTACAAAGAGGTTGAAGTAGCCAGTGTGGATGCTTTCCAGGGACGAGAGAAGGACTATATCATTCTCAGCTGCGTTCGAAGCAACGAACATCAAGGCATCGGCTTCTTGAACGATCCACGTCGGCTGAACGTCGCATTAACCCGTGCCAAATATGGCGTCGTCATTCTTGGTAATCCGAAGGTTCTAAGCAAGGTTTGTGTCTATTAACATAAGGCAACGTACTTTAACTGACGTTCTGAGAAGCATCCGTTGTGGCATTATCTATTAACTCATTACAAGGAGAAGAACTGTTTAGTCGAAGGTCCTCTCAGCAACCTGCAGCCCAGCATGATTCAATTCAGCAAACCTCGTCGCACTCTAATGAAATCGATGGATCAATTCCGGCGTCACGAAATCAATGCTCGAGAAGCACTTGGCTCCACCGGCTATCTTGAAAGTATGTTCTTCTTTATGCTTCATAGTCCGATCCTAAATCATATCTTAGACCGTCGTTCTGGTACTCCGAGCCGATTCGATAGCAGCTTCTATAGGACCCATGATCCCCTTGGATACATTCCTTCTGACGTTCAATCGTTGAAGTCCCAAGCTACCTACTCTTCTGGACTTCCGATGTTCACTGGAGGCAGTGGTCCCTTTGCTCCAAGCATGCAAAGAACTGCAGGCGGCGCGAAACGCAGCACATACAGCTATGCTAGTTCCATCATATCCCAGGATGCGGGACCTGGCAGCATCGCCGAGACAGGTAGTGTTGCGGGCAGTGCCGTACCGTCAGATCGTGCAAGTAGCATGGCCTATTCTCAGTCTGATCGCCTTCGTCGCCGTCTTTCATATTCATCTCTTGCTGGCACATCTGATATCGGGTCCTCATTCGACTACAAAAGTCAAGATGATATTGGTGACGACGATGTTAAGTCACAATACGCCGGAACACAGACAGGCGTTACGGTATTTTAAAGACAAGGCGCAATACTCAGCACATAACAAGATATGTGCCTAGTAGCTTCGCGGCTTCCACAGTGTGATCTGCACAGTGGCTCCAGTTTGTGCCGAAATGGCTCCATCTCCAGACGGAATATTCTGCACGCGTATGCATCTTGATCCTATCCCGAAGGTGGATTGCCTACAAGTGAAGGTCTATCCATTCATGATTTCTTTCTTGCCATTAAGCTTTCAATGACAGATCCTGCCATTGTTAGCTAGTTGTGTCTGCTGCAGAGTATGTTTTTGCAATAGTACCGCACCCAAGACACCATTCCCCATCCCAGATTACTGCCACCTGTCCCGGAGCAATTGCTTTCTCCGGCTCTATGAATGTAATCCTCATTGTACCTACAGAATCACTTGAAATAAAATCAGATTATGTTTCCAAGAATTTCTTAGTATCTTACATTTGGTCAACGATGCAGGGAACATCCGACATATGATGCCGAATTTTTACCCTCGCAGGAAAGCCTGACGGAATACTGAAGTCAGGCCAAATCCAACGCCAATCGCGTACTAATATTGATTTTGAAAATAGAAGCGGGTGATTGCTGAAAGAAAGGTTCGAAAACTGATCAGCGGATGCGTGGGGGGTAGGTGGCTTGACTTGCGTTCCTGGAGCAACAACAATTTGATTCTTCGTTGAATTTTTCGAAACCACAAACATCCTTTCAGATTGACCAGGTATTTTTGCACCTTGTCCGATGGTATACCGCCATAGACCATCGTGAGTGGACAAGATTTTGCCACTAGGATCTACGATCTTCCCAGATTTTGACTTCAAATATTGGGCTGAAGAAAGAGTTGTCAGCCCCGAATTATGTCTAGAACGAGATCACGGACATAAAAAATCATTGAAGCGTCGTTTCTCCCCAACGAAGCAGAGGCCCATGCTTTCTTCTCGCAGGGCGGTAGGAAGACCGCTCTTACGTGCGAGTTCACGGACTTCTTGCTTTTGGAACCTGCCTAGAGGAAAGATAGTCTATCGAATAGTGAAATTAAATAATGGTGTAAGAATCAGATACACTTAATTTTACCTTTCCAAGACTTTCTTCGCTGATAGAAGAAAGGAAAAATGACTGATCCTTTTGCTTATCTGAAGCACGATAAAGAATGGGTCGCCCATGATCGTTCCTTAGAACATTAGCATAATGACCGGTGGCCAGCCACTTTCCCTGGGATGGAATAATCTTTTCCATGAGTACTCCAAATTTGATTTCTCTGTTACACCAGACGTCAGGGTTCGGTGTAAGACTTCCATCTTCCCAAGCTTGAAGTGCAGGTTCGAAAACATGCGTCCAATATTGAGTAGATAGATCGATCTATCGTAAACAGAATCGGGATGACGAGAGAAACCTGATAACAGATGGAAATAGCTCACCATGCTGCAAGGAATGTCGAGCCGCGCGCATACGCGTCTAACATATTCCCAATCCTTTTCCCATTCACAACCAATGTCTGTGCCCGTTTCGTCTCGGGTGTCCCAATTACGCATAAAGACAGCCGAAAGGTCATAATCCTATCCATAAATTTAGATATTACGCGTGTAACCTGTTGAAGGTGGCACCTTTTGGGACAATAATAATGCTGCTACAGATGAATCGACGCCTCCTGACATTGCTACAGCAACTATGTGCATGGACGTTTAGCAAATAAGACGCAATGAAGAGATGCAAACATACCGCGGTCTCCTTTCTTCGGATCATGTCTATGTGCTGCTGTTCCAAAACGGCGGATTACAGAACGAACACTTCTCGAAATGGCCATTGTTATAGCAGCAGATCCATATGAATTTATGCGATGAGTTCAAAACCTTGTTGAGGATTACGCTACCTGAGCTATAATTAATTCGCGACCGGGGATTGAAAAAGAATAGAACGGGACCGAAATAGAGCACATGTGGTGTGACCTGTCACATGCTCACGTGACGAAGGTCAACAAACAACTCGCGTCGAACTATCTTGCCGCGAAGGCGCGTTTATCTATAATGCCTACAACACCGTCAAGAAGCAACAGCATGGGGGCGAATGGACGTATAAGGGCTCATGTACCATTTAGAGGTAATGATTTAGAGCATGGAAAGTAAATATACAGCTACTTTCACGCACCGCATCGTAGCTGATATCTCGTTTAAGGAAGACAGGAAAGACAGTTACACAAGTTTCAAGAGACGCAGATGACTTTGAACCATTTGATCAAGTTCTTGGTCAGGCGTACCAAGGAAACCTTAATCCCCCACGAGTTGCGAATAAGAAGACGAAGAGCGCGAGGAACCCGTCGCCTGAACAAGATGAAGATTATGATAATTCTGGAGAAGTATCGATGGACATTGACAGTGGTAAGTCTTGCATAATAAAGACCTACAATTACTTACTCTTCTTCAGTTCAAAACAGCCCGTCTTCATACTTCAATTCTGCTCAGGCTCGTACGTGTTATTGTTCAATTACTCTGGTTCTCCGTGCTGATTTACCGTTAGCTGCACCTTCTAGCGCACGGCGTGCTGGATCATCTTCACGACCTCTTCCAGCCTCTTCCACCGTCGATTATGACCGCATTCCTTCTCCAAAGCCGAATGCCCAGAGGAGCTCGGCGAAACCGAACGGTGGTTCGAAGCCCAAAACACCCAGTGGACTTCGCAGTCAGCTTCATTTCGAGGACGATGTCGAGCTCGGTCGCGATGCTCTTGAATATCCCATGGACGATTCTTTTGCTGGAGACACGACGCACGCAAACACAGACTACGGGGGCGAAGACCAGTCATTCGAGAATGATCAACCATCCATGTCACATAGCAACCTCAGCTTTACAGAGTTAGCTCGTGACGAGGAAGATAATCTCCCCAACATGTCAGAAGATGATGATGATGAAGAAGAGCCAGCGCCATCTACGTCGAGGGGTAAACAGCGTAGCGTCCAGCAAGAATCCGATGGGGAAGATCACCCTATTGAAGACGAAATTGCTGATGTTATGGATGCTATAGATCAGGAACCAGAGGAAGATCTCCCTCCGTCTAAACCAATCAAGAAGACTCGCAAAGCTCCCCCGACAGACTCCGAGCCGCCGAAGAAACGTCCAAGGAAGGGAGAAACGAAGAAAGATAAGAAACAACCCCGAATTAGTATATATGGTGCGTAGATCTGCTGAAATTTCTTTTACGTATAATATCTTGAACGATTTCTATATCCAGATAATATTGATGAAAATGGTTTGCGGCGAAGTAAACGTCAGCATTATGCACCACTAGAATATTGGCGAGGCGAACACGTGGTTTATGGAAGACGTGAACACGGAAAGTCGGTGGTCCCAGTAATCAAGGAGATTATCCGTTTCCCTAAACCGGAGCCTGAGCTTTTAGGCACAGCAGTAATAAAACGACGAAAGCGTTATGTTACACGGCCTCCACGGAGTAAGAGTAAGACTGGGGATATAGCTGAGGAGGTTCATGTTGTGGAAGTTGATAATCCGGAACTTGGTTGGGACGATGAGACACAGCCGAATGGTATTATTATGGATTATCAGTCACAATCTGAAGTCGAACGCCGTAAGCAATGCCGACCTTTTTCTATTAGTATTATTCTTGACCTTTCCTGCAGGTGTCGCATTCCCGGCAAGGCTTGTCAATCCTAAGCCTGGCCAAGGAGACAAGTTTGCGTATCATAAAATCTTTGGTGACGGTAACTTCGTGGCGGCCGGACAATTGATTATACCGCCTGGTGCAGAGAAGCCTACAAAACCTACAAAAGACAATACATATGTGCGTTGTCCTTTCTTTCACGTGTAGTGTATAGATTATTAACAAATGATCAGATTTTCTATATAATTGAAGGAGCTGTTGAATGTAAGATACATCGAACAAGCTTTGTTCTATCGACAGGCGGTTCGTTTATGGTGCCTCGTGGTGAGTTTAAAGACTGTTATGTGCGACTGTAAACCGATGAGTTCTTCTAGGCAATCAATATTACATCAAGAACATATGCGAGCGTGATGTAAAGCTCTTCTTTGCTCAGGCGCGGAAAGTGCCTCCAAGTGAAATGGAGGCTCCGCCAACTATTTTAGCCCCTCGTTCATCCATTCCGCCAAGGACAAAGACTGCGCCTCAGGCTACACCCGAAGCAGGATCTACTGCATAAGCTCCCAGTCCTTGACACTAGGATGGTGTGGTTATGTTGTGCAAGGTCATGTCGACCCAAATAATGTAATCATTCGTTTCTACTCGTTCACTTTTCGTTATGCTATAAAGGCTGGTTTGCATCACTGTACTGGTATCATGTTTTACGCAGTAGTAGTAACTTGGGAATGGAGCATGTTGTATTTGTAGAGTGAACTCGTGACTATACTACGCGGCTTACAAAGTTGAAAGAAGCCCTTTACATAAAGATAACATTTAACTATGACCCGAAGTCCGATAACTTGAACGTCTTGTCCCTCTTCCAAGCTCCTTTAGGTACACGACGTTTTTTGTTTTGCAGCAATCATAATACTGAAGTAATATATAATATTTTACAGAAGTAAAACTCTAACTGGACCGTAGCTACGAAACTTTATCATGGCCTCTACTGGCAACGTTGAGCTCCAAGCTGGCCTTCCAGATCTATCTCACCATCTTTCACAGGAAGCTCGAGATAGGCTTCCTAATACAATGAAAGTGTTTCTACGCACTGTGGAAGATGCCTCTCAGCTAGTATCTCTGGCCAACGGTCTGGTGGTTTATGTGCAACCCGAGATTTAATATGTATTGACATTTGTTCACAGGTGATCCTCATCCCACACTCTACCCCATCTCACAGATCGATTATCATATACCTGATCTAACTTCATTAGACTCGTTATCTTCGTGGTTGGATCATTCTGGAGCGACTCGCAAACTCAGTGCCTTCAACGGTACGGGAGAATGTGCTCTCGATCTAGCTGTGGCTATGCAATATAGTACTGGACTGGGATTGCCTGTTCTACGCCAAAGATTCTCAGAGATCAACGAACTTCTACATTCACCTAGGCCCTGTACCCAGAACGTTATTTTGACTCTGGGTAATGCAGATGGAATGACGAAATTATACCGTCTGCTTGGATCTCCTGGGGATACATTCTTAGTTGAAGAATATTCATTTTGTGGCCTTACGAATGCACCTCTTGCGCAGGGTGTGAAATGGCAGCCTATTAAGATTGACCACATGGGACTCATTCCCGAAGAGATGGAGGGAATCCTGAGTTCATGGGATGAAGGTAGCATGGGACGTCGTCCCCATGTTCTTTACTGTATCCCGTAAGCATTGATTGTCTTTGAATATTGTTGCATACCAAGTAACCACGGTCTAGGACTGGACAAAATCCAACTGGGGCTACCTTGCCTGTGGAACGACGCCGCGCGATTTATGCCATAGCCCAGAAGTACGATGTTATCATCTTAGAGGATGGTAGGTGTTTCATACTATATCACAATTAGCTTTCTCATCATAAGGGGCAAGATCCTTACTATTTCTTGCAGTATAAACAGGAAACTAGCGTCGTCTCGACAGAGTCACCAGGTCAAGTCAGTCCGGACGTGATTTCGCGTTTTGTAAAGGGAACAGTCCCTTCATTCTTGTCTCTTGACGTGGACGGACGTGTTATCAGATGCGATTCGTACGTGGCATATTGCGTATGACTTTCATCGAGGACTGAATGGCTGTCTACCACAGAGTAAGCAAGACCTTTGCGCCAAACATGAGGTTAGGATGGATCACTTGCAATCAGTTGTTTTGTCGGAAATTAGAAATCTTGACGGATAACAGTACTCAGCATCCCCATGGACTGGGTCAATCCCTTATGGCTGAAGTTCTTGCGCCGACCGGATGGGGTGTAGACGGTTATATACGCTGGATTTGGGCCATGAGAAACGAGTACGGACGACGGAGAAACATATTCTTTGACATTTTCCAGCGAGAGGTGGGAAGACATGGCTACGCAGCAGCGACACTGCCCACGGCCGGTATGTTCTTTTGGGTCAAGGTCAATATCGAGAAGCATCCGAAGTATCACGTCAATGATGTTTCACCGAAATATGGTCCTAAGACAAATGCGAAGGGACTTTTGGATGAGCTCTTTGGGCTTTGCGTAGCCAGGGGTGTCCTTGTGATGCCAGGCGCGTTGTTTGCCATCCAAACGCCAACGGGGTCTTCTGAAAATCATATCCTAGATGTAGGTTCCTTGCATAATTATAGTTATTTTTCCACTAATAAACCTCGTTCAGAGACCATACTTTCGTATGACCTTCGTTGGCGTTGACGAAACCATAGAGAAAGGCGTGACATTGTTCGGGAAGGCATTGCTTGAGTTTTTCTCTGCATAGCTTCATTGTTCGGAAACATAGAATCTGGATGTTTTGATTAATAAAGTGTTCTTAAAGCGTACCTCCAGTCTTAGTACAGTTCCATTAATCACAAGGAAAGGAAATAAGAGGGCTGTAGTGACTATGCGATGCGAACCTGGTCGTCAGCATTACGTCAGCGTCGCATACAGAGTCCACTGTTCGCCTCGCTCAGCAGCCCCTAATGACAGACCCGAGATCCTCTCGTGGTTTCTACGCGCCTTCACATTCCGGAATGGCTTCAGGCTCTCGTTCCCCTTCTAATTCTCGTCCATTCCTCAGCATGCTGAACCCCTCGAGTCGCTATCAAGGCTACACCCAGGCCGCGTCATTATTGGAAGAGGAGGAGGAAGATGAGAACGAGCAGCAACAAGAATCGACGCTTAATTCCACTCATCGTGTTTCATGGGATGAAGGATCTCAGATGGGCGTGTTTAAGCGAAATGAAGAGCACTCCTCAGACGATGAAGTACCGCAGAGCTTAATGTTCGAGGCATCGCCCACCAAAGGCAAAGGGAAACAACCTGCTACAACGATCTCTTCGCGACAATCACGAACACCCCAACAAGCGGCAAGCGTCCTTCCTACTACACACCCAATACAACTCCTACCACCCAAACCTTCTGATATGAACCAGCCCTCGACTCCTGAACCTCCATGGCGAAATGAACCATCTAAGGCCATGAGAGGTCTGGATGACTATGAACGCGCCTTATGGAACTGGGTCAACGTGTATAATCTGGATAGCTATCTACAAGAAGTGTACGCTTATTATGAAGGCAAAGGAATATACTGCATTGCATTATCCCAAGCACTCAATCTCCTGTCTGTGCTTGATCATTCTGTTCGCGTATTCTTATTCAATTTTTTTATTGTCATATACAGGACGGTTGGTTTTGTTATTGGATTCTCAACATTTTTGCTAGGTTGCATAGATTATCCTCGGATACGACGAGACCGCGACCATATATCGCATCTGGGAGATATAATCATTGAGAAATGTATCTCGAAGTAAGAAATTATTCTGTTATTTTAATTTAGTGGATGTTTTTAACAAGATGTGACAAGATTTTCAGGATTCACGCTCTTCTTCTTTATGTGCTTTGGTGCCTTTTATATTTGGCAAATCGTCCAGTTCGTCTTCAATGTGATGCGACTGATGGATATGCATCGTTTTTATACACATCTATTAGGCATTCCAGATGTGGGTACCCGTATACTAAACCTGATAAATTTAAAACTGATTTATTATCTGTAAAGGTTGACATTCAAACAATTTCATGGCCTGAAGTTGTCCGTCGAATTGGAGCCATTCGAGACGAGAATCCTATCACTGCATTATCCTCTGCAACGGACTCCAACCCTGGATTTTCGCCCCTTACAGCGAAGTTAGATGCACACGATGTCGCAAATCGTATCATGCGTCAAGAGAACTACTTAATAGCCCTGTTCAATAAGGAGCTGTTGGATCTGCGGTCTCCTATACCCAAGTTTATAGCACGATTACTCAACACACATGGGGGAGGAAGCGTACATGGCGAGGCGAAAGGCGAAACTCTGACACAAGCGCTTGAGTGGAATCTGCGATTCTGTTTGACGGGTTGGCTGTTCGATCATAGTGGAAGAGTCAAACGCGTATTCTTGAAAGAGAGAAACCGCAGGGTATTAACAGAACAGTACGTATAGTGTTCTTTTTTATTGCCATTCTTTCTAACTTTTGAAACAGACTGAAACGCAGATTTATCTTTATGGGCATTCTGAACGCTATCGCCGTACCATTCATTGTCCCGTACGTACTACTGCACTCATTTTTTCAGTACTTCGAGGTCCGTGTATATCTATGCGAAAAATATTCAAAGTCATCTAATGCTACGTTTAGCAATATCGTAAAGATCCATCCTCGCTCAGTGGACGAAAATATACCCTATTTGCAGAATGGAAATTCCGCGAATTCAACGAGCTTCCCCATCTTTTCAATAGAAGACTTGCCGAGTCGTATCCGGTCACAACCATCTACATCGGCCAGTTTCCAAATGAGAAGCTGGTAATTATAATGAGGTACTTTATCCTGTATCCCGACGGTGGTGCACGGATGCGGACTAATGACGTTGCAGATTCGTACGATTTGTCACTGGATCTTTTGCCGGTATTCTCCTGCTCGCTACGGTTCTCGATCCCGATGTCTTCCTCCATTTAGAGATAACCCAGCACGGAAACGCTCCATTTTTCCTTGGTATTCTCGCATCCATTGCGGCTGGTGCGCATGCTATGATTCCTGAAGAGAACAGAGTGTTCGATCCAGAAGTACTGATGACGGAAGTTATTCATTATACCCATTACATGCCAAATTCTTGGAAAGGGAAGCTGCATTCCCAAGCCGTTAGTATCTATTCTTATCCTTCGAATAGGCTGATCACTCAAAGCTTGTTTGTTGGTTAGGTTCATAAGGAATTCGGTCAACTCTTTCAGATGAAAGTGTTAATCTTCCTCCAGGAGCTTCTTTCAGTGGTATTGACACCTTTCATACTCTGGTATTCTTTGCCTCCATGTGCGGTGGCCATTGTAGATTTCTTTCGAGAATTTACTGTGCACGTTGATGGTTTAGATTATGTCTGTAGTTTCGCAGTTTTTGACTTCAAGCGACATGGCAATGTTAAAGTAACAACAATCTGTTTTTATTTGCACATTGATTACCAACTAACATCTTTTATAGTATGGTGCGCCTACCGAGGCCAATGAGGATCGTTTCATGTCCAAGGAGGGTAAGATGGAGAAATCCTTCCTAAACTTCAAAGTATGTCCTTCCTCTTCTTGTGTTATATTGTGCAATATTGGTTTATCTCCGTTTCCAAGGCCGCCAATCCTCAATGGAACCCCACCGATGCTACTGGTTCACTTTACCTTAGTCGTATGGCTGAATTTGGTGGACATCATAACGCTCATACTGGTCCGCCCCGAAGAACGCAGTCTCGGACTAGATTCGACGGTCCTGACCCATCTGCGACCCCTTTAAATCGAGCTCAAGAGTATGACCGTGCATTACAACAAAGCATAGCAAAGGCGACTTCTCGTAAACGGAATATTGGGCGATCTCGGACGCTTACCCGAGAACCTGATAGTGCTGACCAGACACCGGTGCAGTCGGTGGCACTTTCTCCTGTTCGGCCTGAAGATAGGGCGCCAGACGGAGGCATTGGGAGTGAATTGGGAGATTCATA
>KN837368.1:79771-95146 GCA_000827215.1 Sphaerobolus stellatus SS14 | reverse complement strand
AGACCGAAGCCGTCGGCGGATATACCGTTCCCCCGTGTTAACGATGCAGAAGCATATCAGAAGACTTTCTTCCCGTTGTATCTTAACGTTTAGATAACAACGGTTAATTGGAAAGTGGATTATGATAATAATGGCCAACTCATTGAGTTCACGGAAGAACAAAGTCTTTTTTTAATAGTACCACATCTACCCAGGCAGCAGCCACTGAGCAATCGTCACTGAGCGAGTTCAGAGTTCAGACTCGTTAGCTGATTATATCTTCATCCATGGAGGAGTAAAAAATGAGTGACATTTAGCAAGGAGTCTTGCGTTCATTGAAGTTGGGCGCAGTGAGAATCGTAGAAAGCAACGCTTACTCGTATATCGGAGAAACGTGCAGTAGTAAATCGCACCATACACTCTTTGTATCAATTCAGGATCATCCTAGTTACTTTAAAGTTTACATTGATTAATGCGATTCACCCCTGGTCCGGTCTTTGCAAACCTTAGGACTATATAATCCAGCATAAGAAGACCGGAATTCACAGAAATTCACTATTGGGCTTACCAGACGCAGCAACGGTAAATATAAACCTCGTGAAGGACAAACATCTTAGCGTTATGAGTATTGTTGAGCCTTGCGCCGCTGCGATAGGCATAGTTAGTTATGTATCCAAGTCATAAATTTTCATATATTTACCAAAGGCCGTAGTGCTTGAGCCATTGCTTCGGGTCTAGAGGAAGCCTACCTACAATGGGAAATACTTCATGAAATCCTTGTCGTTATGGACCTGCCATGTCACTAGCTTACTCATTATCACTTAGTAAACTCCAAGTCAGACTCGGACTAGAGATAAATGAGGCATGTAAAATTGACTTACTGCTGTGAACTTCGCCAGAACAGTTATCAATCGTGATATGTTTTTTGAGTTTACGTTCAGAGGTAAACCCTTTTTCGCTTTACACAATTACGATGTATAACGGAGCATATAATAGTAGAAGGTAATGGACTGACCATGCAGGACATAGTATGAACAGATGTCCGTTTGCATGCCAAATATTTTTGAAATGCTGTCCACTGAAAAGAGTAAAATAAGACCACACGGCTAGTATTTAGAATGTCTGCGCTAGTACGTACCATGCCATACCACATAAATATTTCGCATTGTCGTCGAGTCGGACACGAGTCTCGGAAATATATTTTGGACCGTATGACTTGTTTCCCATCATATGAATTATTAGATCATAAAATATATGGTGTTGCGCATACCTTATCGAGTGTACAACGTTGGGTAGAGCCTAAGGGCTCATGCCTCTGGTTGGGAACTTCCATTGGAGATAAGACTTTTGCAGGAGTGGATTGAATGTAGATGTCCCGTACTGTACTTATACGATATCCGTCAGTGAGTCCGTCCCTCATTCATATAATGTGCCAGTGGAATGGCACTGTATCTGCCAAAAGGTGCATGATACCTGATCATCGTTCGAACTTGAACGGTCGAGTCCGGTGTCCAAGTGTCTAATAGTATCACCTAGGGCTTTTCCTCGAGAATTTGGTTGGAAGACCTTGAACGACGTAAGTTAAAGATAGAACCACTGGCAGTCTGGCACCATCCGGTTCCACAAGAGTTCACGGAAGTTAGAATCTCACCCGTGGATGAAATATTAATTGATCACGATTGATGCACGGGTGGGTATCCGTTCTACGGTTTAGAAGTACTGTCACTGACTCAGAGTGACTTAATCGCGACGGAAACTCGAAGGACTGCATTAGATTTAGGGGTGGAGCTCTGGAGTCTGATCTTTCTTCCATCTGATCAATCATCTCTCTGAACGAGCGTTCCATTGCCAGAACTGGACGAGTGCCAGTATTGATACTAGGCAAGTGAACTCCCTCACATTCCGAACTTGGTCTTTCTGATCGTTATCATTCTCAGCCAGATTATCCCTCAATTATTCCAACAGTGCGTTCTTTTTTTATCACTTTATTTACGCGGATAAAGAAATATAGATATGATACGATGGGTCATTGCCGACCTTTAATTATAAAGTCGTGTATTAATACATACTTACTGAAATACATTAGAGAAGTACTAGCACATAAAGTTTAAGGTTCAGGTTGATATGAGGGCAACAGTATGATATCCGTGCCAGTTTCCCCAATCCAACCAGTGGGAGCCTGAGCCTGGCTCCTTTATCGTCTTGTTCCGTTGGAGGGCGCTTCGAGTTTCTCGTAGACATGATGTTTCTTTCTTAAATGGTTCATCATGGTATCATCTCTAGAAGTGCTAGGCCGATGCCTTCCTTTGGACTCATCGCTGTAAACATGATATTTCAGCCATCATAAATTAACGAAAACAGCAGCTGTCTATTCGAACAAACATACCAGAGTAAACATTCCCACTTAGGAGCTTCACTGCCCTTACTCTTTGCATGTCGATCGGCGGATCGCGGATTCCTAAATGAATATTCCCCACTGGATAAGGTATGCATAAGCAAAGGAAAATACGTTTTGGACGTAAGATGACGATTCCCACCAGTTGCAACGGAATTCATCTGGGTTCGCTCTGTAAATGTAATGATCTGGGAGATCGCTTTGAACGGTGGAAGATTCCGAGTCTAGGATTAATGAGTTTGCAATCAATATAGCAAGCCTCACGACATGCGGGGAATAAAAGACATACACTGTGAGTTTCCACATTCACCGCCAGGGAATTCTCTTTCGTGACCTTCGAATTCCAACTGATTGAAAAAACGAGCACTAGAGTGCGTAATGATTATTATGCAAACAAAACAAGATAAATATGCTTACCAGTTCAGACAGAAAAACACACGAAGCTCCCCATAAACGTGACCGTGCATTTCTCTCTGCTTGTCAGTTTCATGGCCACTAGAATACGGGTTAGTTGGATACTAAGTCGACAACAAAAAATAAATATACCAGTCGCATATATAAAAAATGACAGCCTTCATTATACGTATAGACTCGGACTCGGACTATACAGCAGTCAATGGAAGCAAATGATTTAATTTGATGGTAACTTACATGAAAATGGCCCTGCTGTAGACGCGGTATGGCTATGGCATCGGCTGGCTCACTAGAGGATGGATCAACCATTTCGAGAGTGGTGGAAGTCCATTCAATGTCCTGTGTAACATGCGCGGAAGACTGAGGAGAAAGGGTCGACTCTTGATGCCAGTGGAAGTGGGTCCCTCTCTCAGAAAATGCTGGAGAGATAGTATCCTCAAAACTACCACTGTACTGCCAGTGATACTTGATTTGCGAAATTGATGTCAATGTCAAAAGCGCACAATATGAAGTCTTGATAATTAGCATTGACAGCTCACATTTGGACTATTGTCGAAGTTGATGGGGAGTTGACCGACGCGGCTGAGGGAGAATTGGCCCATGTAAAGTTGCTGAAGTTGGCCAGAGTCTCCGATAGGACTTGTTTGCGGCGCAGTGAGACGAGGCAGCTGAAGATAGTTTCAGGATCTGGCACGGTGAAGACCATAGGAGACGTACAAAATCAGTGCGGAAAGAATGAGTAAAATCCATGGCATGATTGTAATGGTCATTGGGTTGAGGACGAGTTGAGTGGTTAGGAAAGGCACCAGGAGAATTACGGTCTTGTTGCATGTTGTATGGAATGAGAACGGGCAGCGAAGTTGTATAAGCTTTATAAAAATGACAATCTACATATAATATACTTGTAAGTTAAGAATAGAAGCTATACATCAATGTAAGGCTATGATAACGCTTTAGACTGTACCTTATTTTATAATATCAGACCTTATGCTGAACACGGCACTGGTGCGACATACACTTATCATTCCCCTTAATTGTTGATGGGGTACATATGATGTCTCTCAAGCGGTTGAGCCTCAACTGAACGCCGTGAATCTATACGTACACTATGCACCGCTCACTGGGAGTCATTAAATGTAATCCTCAGAGATACTGGGCTACGCGGTGGCCCAGTGGAGAATCGAGACTACAGCTCGAGTGCCGGTGCACTCTTGCATTACACAGGTTGAAAGAGACAGGGCGGTGGCCAGGAGCCAACATTCTTCAACGGCAATAGAGAGGCCAGCAAGGAAGGCAGAAAGGGGGACGAGGACGGCACGAGAGGGATCAAATAAATGTTGCAGGCGGTCGACGGTCGACGGCCACGGTCAATTTCTAGCCAATATTCGAGTCTCACCTAAGCCCCCCTTTCGAGTAAATATCAGAACCTCAATGATAATGAGGCTCTATAATAAGGCAGTAATGTACTCCTAGCCAAGCAACGATGTCGTAAGCTATGGCGCAAGACTCGGAGTATCTGATGGCTGCAATGCACGCATCCAATCGTAAGATGCGCTATGTTTCCCCTAATGCCTAAAAGAATTTGATTAAGAATTCTTCTGAACCGTCAATGGATGAATATGAGTGTACTTATTTGCACATACATAACTGCTTCACAGCGGCCTAGGTGGAAATTCACTTGAGCTTCACATATCTATGTTCAACCACGCCGATGATTCCGGATTTCCAATAGACGAGGAAAAAGGAGGGCGAGCCAGCTCATAGAGTGGTACTGCAAATTGCTTCGAATCATACAGATTACCATTTGCGGAAAAGGTGTGAACATGTGATAGTTCGCCTGGACGGTGGTGGCCACCTGAACCTTGGCCAATCCCACTTGGATGGAGGAATAAGAGGAAGATGGAAGGGTGGTAAGGGCGGCGCACATCATCCTATCCCATCGCGGCTTTGCGAAGATCGCTGTGAATTACTATGCGAGGGAAACCGCAACTGAGCACTGAAGCGAATATCGCCTTCGGAGTATTGGAGTTAAGTATACCTGTGTGTATGATAATATAGCTGTTCTGCGTACTTGATTTTACAGTCTCAGGGCGGAGCTTGAATACAGTCCAGATCTTTTAATCTCCGCCCAAATTTAGCCCGTCCTCGAGAGCGCGACTGTCTACAAGACTAAGTATGGGAAGATGATCCTTTGACTATCACGGACTATCAATCATCCTGTGATCTTATCAGTGAAGCCATATCTAAGTATCTTCTTGCTTATTTCATACCCGAGAAGATTGAAGATTCTTCAGGCAGCTATCAGAGGCGGCCGGGCGCATGCAAGCTAACGGACGCACTATGGAGCAGAAAAGTTACGAATACGGGCGATCATAAACAGGAATCTTTCAAGCTGCGGACTAGAAAGTTTGGAGATTTTCACAAACATAGGTTTGCACCCCGCGATCGCAGACGGCTCCTTCAAAAGGTCTTCCATATCTCTGATACTTATTTAAATATGCCAGGGATGGACGATCGACGGGTGATCCTGTGTACAATGTACTATCTTTCTCCAATCTTCCCCATTTGAATTTGGCAATGGTAATGATGCAATGGCCATATCCAACTATGCATCCATTTACTGCGAGTATTGGAAGCTTTAGGCTGTGTTAACGTCTTCGGAATGGGGCTGAATTGTGCAAGCTTATGTTTCGTCAGATAAGTATCCTATAAATATTTTATTTCGTTAGTATCCTATAAAATACCCACGTAACGCATACTAATGGTTTCTTATCCCACACAACGTGCAAGAATCCCATTCGTGGAGAGCTTTTTCTGATTATCCAATTCGTCTTGAAAGCAATCACTGGCAGTACAATTGTTCGATGGACTCTGCTCATTGTTTCCCCGCTGACATGGTACGTGCCTGAAATTATCTTCACGAGGTCCTATCCTGAAATCATCTATAGACACATGCCACTACGCAAACGGCACATCCTATCAGGCACCCTCGTCCACTTGAGCAAGCTTACTACATCCGAACTCTCCTAGGCAACAGTGAAGCTCATGTCAGAGACGCACCGACGGTGGCCGGAAGCACCAATAATCTATCTTCCACTACAGTGACCGCGACCTATAATGACGAAATTCTCACACCATCTGGTAGCACAGTAAGAAAGCTTTCCTATTGTGCGCTTATACTGACACTGATGTTTATTTCTCATTGGCAGTACTCCGAAGGCCTTCAAGGTACTATATATGAAAGCCTAGGCACACAGTTCCATCAAGAGTAGACCCTTTCTCCCTCCCAAATTACGCAGGAGTGGACTTCGCCGGTCCCCACAATATTCAGTGCATCTTCTGAGCCACCCAGACCCGGGCCGGCTCTACAACGAGGTAGTTCAAATGTAAGTCATGATTAATTTATTTTCGCTTGCATTAACTGCTGAATAGTCAAGGTGCCATAAATTTGTAAAGACTGGCATTTTTTATACATTTGTTAATGAATGGTATGTTTCTACCGCTTCAATTACTTGCTTGTTGGTACCCAACTGATTCGTACCTCATCTAGCGGCGAACATTTATTTATGGATGAGCGAACGGCTTCCCAATATGCAGGAACTCATGGCAATGGTGCCTTTAAATGGCAATGTTCTTTATGGCATGTTCTTATTATTATTTTGGGATAAATGGTTTTATTTATCGTAGCTGCAATATCCTCTTTACAGCGATGCGTCCAAAGGCCATCAGCGCTATTTCAGGAGCCTTGATGCACTGATGACGCATTTAACAGCGGAACATAATGTCAGCTTAAGGGTTCCTCGAATATAACGTGACGACAAAGGAACCACTGAGAAGCAGATTGGGAAGTGATTTCTGTGGACTTACTTAATTATTTATATTAGTAAATATATGAAATTAACTGTATTTAAGATAATAAACGGCATTGATAAGCATAATAGAGGGGGGAAACGGCTGCGATGTCACTGGCATCAGCTTCGGATCATTGTGGCACAATAATCCCAAGCTGTGGGTTATAGAGTGATTCAATACACAGTGGCACATTTCAAAAAATGCCAACATCGGTCGTAATTAATTTACTATAGAGGATGAGGGTAAAGATGACGTGGTACCGATCCACTAGCAAGCTGCAGAAGATCAGAAACATCTCCTATGTATTCTCGCATAGGATAATCTATTATCGGATATGCAGATGGGTTACTTATTTCTAAATCAAGTAGACAGGAAATACTTCTCGTCCCTGAGACTCTTCTGCCACGAACTGACACCACCGCGTCTGCCAGCTTTATGCCTGGTTTGGCACTTAGTATAGTAGCTTCGATTCACATCGCAGTTGGAAAACGCTTTGGGTTTTAAATGCAGTACACACGGTGTAACGGAGGGAAGACTTCACCGTGCTAATGTGACCCGGGCAGATCAGACGGATGACAACTTGTATCCGAATAGAATCGCTTAGAGGCTTCCCTCTCAGGTCTCCCCGAGTTCCCCGCTCCCCCATCCCATCCCATTACTCCCCTTCATCCAGACAACTTCAACTGTACAACGTTAGCATGACTCGGATTAATGTGCCATGAACAGGATACTTCAAAGGAGCCTCGACTAAGGATCCCTCCATCAACTTTCCTGCTCCATATATATAACTCTAGCCCCTTGGCAAACTCCATACTCTACACAACTAAAATACTGGCAGCCAGTGACTAATACCAACAAAATTTACGGAAGAGAGGATAATGCAGCTCCAGTGGCAGAAGTCGAAGACAGCTTTTCTTTAAACACCTGTCTATAGACTAATTAGAGGCAGAATTCGTAGCACCAGTAGCACGGACTGGTAGCCCTCAGGATCAGGTTCTAGACACGCACTCTCTATACTACTTAACCGTTCCATAAATCTTCTAATTACCTTTAGCAGACAACGTCCGTTCATCATTACCCAACTCGGACAGAATCCTCAGTCTTGGTTAAGTACCCGCTGCGAACCTCCCGAAAATGATTCAGAAGAGTGGCAAGGAAGAAACGCAAAAACGAGTCCTCATCAGTGCAAGGTGGAAGACAAATTTCATATCATCTGTAGTACAAGGAGCGTTAGAATATAAGTAAGTACCACCTTGGTGGCAGCGTTATCCTCCCGTCACTAAACATGAATTTGAGGGTAACTAATGTACGCCCGTATGCATTTATCCATCGAAACGGCGAAAGAAACAAAAACAGACATATATATCAATCTGCCAGAGAAAATCTTTACATATCAAGTGGAGTATATTGAGAATCATGTAAAACGACGACATTCGGAGCTGCCTAACGAAGGGGAGAAACGGGAAAATGGATCTAACGGTAAGCCCCGCTGTGAATTTATTTAATTGTCGTTCTAAAGTAAAGAAATAAGATCTGCGTACCGGAAATGGTCATTACTTGTGCGAGCCTGAGTAGCACGGCGGCGGCGACTCGGACCGTCCGTACAATGCTGCTTCGCTTCTTTCTGTCGTTTGCAACGCTCGCCACTATTATGAGGAAGTATAAGAAGATAAAGGATGCAAACGTTCAGAAAAAAATGAATTACCAGACAGGGCAAGCATAGATGTAACACTCGTGCATGACATGAAGCTTACCGTTGTGGGCTGCATTCGGTTCAGTAAAACGAGCCCCGCTGTATCAGACAATGCCAGTCAATTATGTGTTACTGAGAGGAGACCTTCAGAAATTCACCAAATGCATCTATACCCTTTTCGGTCACTTGGAATCTCCCCTGAAATATAACCCTGAGGTGAATTTTTAGGTAAGAGAACATGGCCGAGTCCCCTTGGTAGTTTGGGCTGTGACACTTAAACACGAGTAAGTATACACTGAGTAATAGATAGCTGGAGTTATGTTCACAATTAAAGGTCGACACAAATTGGTAATTGCATAATCCCAATGTGGTATGGCTATTCAGAGAACTTTCAGAGGTAAACCCATATCGGCTATATAATATGTGATAAGTTACGTAGAACATTGTCATATATAAGGAGTAACTGACCATGCATAACATACGAAGATCCCGAACTGGCCAACTGCATGGTCATTAGCTTGCCGAATACCCTGGAAGGTTTGACCACTGAGAAAAGGAATTAAGACAATAAATAGTATTCGAGTTCGATTGATGAACTTGGTACGTACCAAGTCGTACAGCCATATTTATCATTTTCCAATGGCACCAGTCGGGGGTGATTCGAGGAAACCTGCAAAAGATTGAAGGGCTAATTCGCCATTAGGGTTATTAGAGGCGAAACTATAGGCGAAATTGAGCATACATTTTGGAGTTCACAGGGCATAGTAAAACGTCGCTGAGGATTTGGAGCTGTCAATGAGGATAACACGGCACTCTTTTAAACTTTCGCTGAGTCCAGCTGAATGCAAGGAGACATGGTTGATGGAATACCTGGGACGGTTGCGCTACCGCCGTTCATATGGCCTTACCGTCGTCCAGATGGTTCTAACCATCATTCAAACTCCCGCCGTTCTGCTATGAATAATATCCTCCAAGAAAGGACGGTGACCGGAAAGGAAGGACAAATATGCCGAAGCAGAAAATCTCGTATTATACGCCTCTCCTTCGAATCAACAGGGCTGACTCGGATGCGGATAATGATCGCGAACTGTTCTGTCACCGTTTGAACAGAGGTGGCCGTCAAGTTGGACGATATGCAAGGGGAGAATATGACATATACGTGTTTGTTCCCCGACAATAAGGCGGCGCAAGTGACTACTTAACTAGAAGGAGACTGATGGACCATCATCCTTCTCGTTCCAATCCAGAAATGTACTGTGACATTAGGGTTGCATGCATCAATCACGAAAAACTCACAACGATATAGGGTCTCTGGTCCATAGTCTCATGAAATCTGCACTGCTAGTGAGATATAATCGTCTAATGACGGTGGACGGCGGAAACTTGAAAGAGAACTGGTGACTCTAGTCCGTGAAAATTTCTCAGGGAAATATTGATAAACCTGTCTTGAACGACAGGATCAGCCCGAATTTGCTGAAAGATGGTAAACTAACCATCGCTAACCACCCATATGACCGTTTTAATCAAACGGCAATGTGTTCAAGTTGCAAGTTGGGGAGGAACCTTAGATGACGTGACCCAACCGCCTTGATGGATGGTTTTGTGTCATACTCTTTCGCACGCTTCGACTGGCCAGTGCTTTAGCTGGTAGCAAGTGCCAAGATAACAAGATGAGATGTTGACGGCTGGAAAACAGGTTATTTCTGGCAGTTTTTCTATCCCAGTATTAGATATTCAGCCGCCTGGATCTTCTTGTTCGGATTCGAGTCAAGTTGCTTCACCGCCCTGTCTCTGATTATGTACTATATTAATTATTTAAGTAATTCTGAACGATGGCGTGATATAAGTATAAGCAGTGGCACACATTGGACCATGTCCGAATCGATCAAATCAGCTTCACATATACGCAGGCATCTTTTAATTCAAAAATTTGTGCCAAATTTGGTGTCAAATCCGGTCGATTTCTGTCCTGTTATAAAAGGTTTTATAGTATCAGGAAGAACCACCTCGTTTGTTTTAATACCGAACGTCCAGGAGATGAATTTGAAAATGATAATGTACGCTCTTGTGCATTCATCCATCGAAGCGGCAAAAGAACCTAAATATATATATAACAATGAAGTGGAAAACTTTACATATTCAAGTCGAGCATAGTGAGGATCATGTAAAGCAACTACGTATACTACTGCCGAAGCTACCTTAGGAAAGGAATGAAGAGGAGAATGGATCTAGTACTAGTAAGCTCAGCTGTGGATTTATTTAATCGACATTCCTAAGTAAGTACAGAAATATTAAAGCCTCGTACCCGAAATAGGCATTATACTAGTTTAGAGCATTCGTGCGACAATGATTCATCGCTTGTTCCGGCCGTTTGCAACGCTCATTACTATCATAAGCCAGCATAAGAACATACAAAACTTTCTGAAAAAAAAAAGATTTACCAGTTGAAGCAAGCGTATATAAAGCACTCGTGCATAACGTGAAGCTTCGCATTATGAGCATCCCCAAAAAGAACCGTAGGACTGCTACGAAATAAGACAATGTACAGTCAGTTATGTGTCCTTGAAAATATATCATCAAAGAATCACCAGATGCATTTGTACGCTTTATCGGGAAACTGGGCTGAATATGATCCTCAGGTATAATCGGTAAGATTACATGGCCTTCCGTATGTAAACTGATATTCAACCTAGGTGGTATCCCTTTAATACGAGTAAGTCAACCACATATATCGAGTAACCAAAAGATTGAATCACCATATTTGTCACCATATTTGCGGCGGTATTCCTGAGCGCAGTGTCCAGTGGTGAGGTGTCTCTTCAGAAGATTTTCAGAGGCAAACTTTTCATGTTCAAGCTGTCTGCATAGTATTAGGATTAATAGCAGATCGTTATTATAGAAGATAACTGACTCTATGGCCCAGGGACATCTCAAGATCTTCATTTGGTTACTGGGAAATGCATGGTCGTTCGCTTGCCGAATATTGTCGAAAAATATACAACTGAGCAAAAACAATTAAGAAACGTTTAGTATTCAAATTGAGAATATTGAAGTACGCACCACGTTCTACACCAATACATCCCGTTTTTCGCAGGTGGCATTATTCGAGGGTGATGTGGAGAAACATGTCTTGGATCGAAAGGCTAATTTGCCATTTTGACTATTAGAGCCTGACTCCTGAGCTACAGGTGGAATTAAACATACATTATCGGCTTTACAGCATATTGTAAGAAGGGAGTGCTGAGGATGCGGAGCTGCCATTGAGGATAGTAGGATTCTTCTAGAGCATATTAAAGTTCTTCAAGCAAGGCAAGTATTTTATACCTTTGCTTCGTCCTGCTGGACGCAAGCCTGTTGGACGCAAGTTGATAGTAGAGCTGGAACGGTGGCGTTACCGCTGTCCAGATGGTCCTAAGAAGAGATCCGACTCGTATCATGTGCCTCTCCTCTGAATCCATATGGTTGCTGCACCAACTGTTCTAAGGTAGGTGACACCAGGAACTGGCACCCCTTATGTAAGCACAATCCATCCAAATTTCAATCGGAAATAACAACCACATGACTTCATAATTAGACATTTCTTTCTTGCAGATAGTTTCTATTTAGTATTAGCTTGGATCCTGCGAGAACAGAATTGAAAATAATTGGTTTATTCTGGCAGAATTATGAGAACAAGTCCGAAGTCAAGATTTTTTACCAATATGTTTTTTTCGCATTTTCTGCCATTTTATGAACTTTCAGGTTTTTCTCGAGGACGCTTTTGGCCGCTTATGTAATCATAAGCGCCCGTCCATTTCCACTTCTGGAACGCCACTGATTGCCTCTTTTTCGACGTCTTTTTTTAACATTTCACGCGTTAAACACAGTAGCCATGGGCAGGAAGTCAAATGCTGCAAAAATATTTGCAAAAAACGCGTCGAAGGCCCGCCAGAAGGCCCGGAAGTCAAGCCCGGACCCTGTCAGTGTCACTCCGTGTGAGTCTGACTCTGATGCGGAATACCAACCGAAGGACGCGATCCAGGCGAAGCTCATGCGATTGGAGAAAGAAGGATTAATTCCTGAATGGGATGACAGCGAAAGTGAAGCCGAGGAAGACATTGTGGATGAAGACGCAGAAGCCGAGGTTCGCAATGATGCCATGCTTCTGACCTTTGTGATGCGCCTGCGAGAAGCTCAAGAGTTGATGGACAAAGTCGAGCGAGAAAAATCAGCTTTACGAAAACGTCCTAAGCGCTATCAAGGAAACTCTGAACGATCTAAGCGGCGGTGGGCACAGCAACGACATGATATGCTGAAGGCCAATCCCAACCATAAATTTATCACCGACTGGTTCAAGCCTTTGAAGAAAAAAGAAGCATCTGAGCAAGCTATGGAGTCAATAGATTTGACTTTGGATGATGATGGAGAGGATTCCCATGCAGAAGTCTCAGAACCGCAGGTGCATACCTTATTCACTTTTCCGACGTCTGATGAGATTGAATTCTTTACAGGAAATTGACATTGACAGTGCTCATGAAGAATCTGACTCTGATGTGTCAGAAGACAACGAAGAAGAGGCAGAAGTAACCAAGGAAGCTGTCAGTGCTCGTCAAAAATTAGAGGAATTCTTGAAGAGCATGGATCCGAATGTTTTACCCTCAACCGCTGACCACGCACTTTCAAGCTTTTGCTGGAAGGACTTCGCTGCATTAAATAACGCAAAACAAAGGTTATCAATGAAGTCAAAGGAGCCGAAGATTGATGTTGTTCTCCATGCCCGTCTCACGGGAATGGTGGCCACATTGAATTTTTATCTTGCCCCTGGATTGAGTTTCACATGGAGACAGGCCTCTTTCCTCGCAGCAAAAGCCACAAACCGAGGAGAGAAATTTTCTCGCAATTTACGGCAGTGGATTTATGAATATCTGCGCACTGAGAAGCTTCCAATGCACAAATATGGTCAGTTTCGGCCTTGTATTCTCGAAGATGAAGATGTGCAAGAAGCCATCCAGTTCAGAATCATGGAACAATCAAAAAATAGCTCTTTTCATGCTGAAGATGTTGTAAAAATAGTCCAATCACCCGAGCTGCAAGAGATGTTGGCGGCTCGAGATGCTAAATTGACAATTTCACTCAGGACAGCACAGCGGTGGCTCAAAAGGCTCAATTGGAGATATGGACAGAAGCGGAATGGCATGTTTATTGATGGACATGAGCGACCAGATGTTACTGAATACAGGAACAGCTTGGTTGAACGCTGGCTGGGTGAGAAAGGTTACGAGAAACGGATGGTTGTGTATGACAATGATGGGAACATTGTCTCCAAACCGAACGGATGGGGTGACAAGAACCACCGTTTTCTTTTAATATTAGTAACTCATGATGAATCAACGTTTTACGCCAATGACCGCCGAAATTCCAAATGGTTCCATTCCAGCGAGAAGGCTGTGCCACAGCCGAAAGGTGAAGGAGCATCAATTATGGTGTCGGATTTTTTGGTTCCAGAATGGGGAAGATTAAAAGATGATGAGGAGTAAGTTTTTGGATTTATAATTCTCTGCAATCATCTAATCAATGGGATTTGATAGTGAGGCAAGAGTACTCTTTAGGGCTGGCAAAAACAGAGATGGATATTTCACAGCTGAAGATCTCCTTAAACAAGTTGAAAAAGCGATTGATATTTTTGAATCCAGGACGAAAGGAACTGCAACGGGTCTTTTTATGTTTGACAATGCGCCGAGTCACCAGAAAAGGGCTTCTAATGCTCTCTCAGCACGGAAAATGACAAAGAACCCATGCCAAGGCTGGACTCACCACAAGGATGGTGAGAAAATGCGTGAAGGTGTCCTTCCAAATGGACAGCCTCAGTCCTTCTATTTCCCCGAGGATCATCCAACAATGCCGGGTTGGTTCAAGGGAATGGACGTTATCATCCGAGAGCGTGGACTATGGCCTGCTGGTGGGCTGAATGCTCAATGTCCTGGTTTTAAATGCGAACCAGGACGTTCGGATTGCTGCTGTCGACGCTTGTTATTTATGCAGCCAGATTTCTGCTCTCAGAAGTCCCAATTGGAGGAATATATCACGTTCCGAGGCCACATTTGTGATTTTTACCCAAAATTTCATTGTGAGCTTAATTTTATCGAACAATATTGGGGAGCAGTGAAGTATATTTATCGCCAAACACTGCGGACAAGTGACATCTCGGAAATGGAGAAGAATGTCCTTGAATGTTTGGACCAGGTGCCGCAACTTCAGATTCTGAGGTAAGAAATCATTTTATTTTACTATCAAATATTTATTGTTTGTCTCAAAGATATGCAAATCGTTCTGCACGATTTTTACATGCATATTCTCAAGGATTAAATGGGCCTCAAGCTGTGTGGGCAAACCGCAAGTACCATGGCCACAGAACTCTACCACCAAACATGGTAAAGGCCGCTATTTTAGCACTTCCAAGCACTTAACTAGTCTAGATACTTATATTTCGTAATTATAATGTATATACATCATTATCAGACCTATTGAAAGATTCACAGGCGAAATATTGAAGTTGGGATTTTCGCGAAGGCCGGATTTGGCCGGCGCTAAACTAAGCGCTGGCGCTTACGTAAAGGTGCCAGTTCCTAGTGTCGCCTACCTTAGCACCGTTTTAACAGAGATGGCCGTCAAGTTGAACGATATGAAAGAGAAAATATAATACACACGTAGCTGTTCCCTAAGCGTAAGGTAGTGCCAACCACCTCACTAGAAGGAGACTAATGGACCATCATTTCCTTCTCGTCCCAATCTAGAAATGTATTGCGGCATCCTGGACCTTAGATTTGCAACGCTCAACGGACGGTGGACGGTGGAAACTTGATTAGAACTGGTGACTTCGATCCGACCTTCTTTGAAAAATTCTCAGGGAAAGATAACTGGCTGGAACGACAGGATCAGCCCGAATCTACTGAACGATGATAAACGAACCATCGCTAACCATATGACCATTTCGACCGACAATGTGCTGCCGGCAGGCAGACGAGTGTGAAGTCGAGGAACATTAGATAGTAACCACCTTGAT
>KN837368.1:29390-50121 GCA_000827215.1 Sphaerobolus stellatus SS14 | reverse complement strand
CGATGATGAGCTCATAATATTTGCGGATATGTTGCAAGAGGTAGCAGGCATAAACAGCGAGGTGAGGGTAATTGGGCAACCCGCGTTGTTTGCTGTTATTTGGATATCACGTGACATTTGGTTTGCTTCCCGGTTTAAGCAAACCGCGTTGTTTGTTTTTATTTGTAGGTCACGTGACATTTTTAATTTCCTGGTTGACCAGGTCGCCGGGTCGCACACGCAGGCCTACGCGTATATCCCCGCGGGCGCACATGCACACGCACGCACATGCACACGCACGCACATGCACACGCGCGCGGGCGGGGCTTAACTTGCACATATAATGTATATACTCAAATTCCAAGTACTAGGTTTGTTTAAAGTGACGGAAAAAGCCGAAATCGTTGGACCACAAGAAGATCTATTACCGTAGACATGACAGCTACGTAAATTTATGCAAACTCGAATTGCTGATACAGAACGACATCGGACGATGGAATAAATAAAATGGTGGATCAATTTAAACCTCGGCCCTTTGGGACTCTACTTCGGTAAACTGACCGCCTGGCCAGTAAAGGTTCAATTCTTACATCCGTCATTACGGCCCTTTCCCCTTTTGTACTTCAACGTCATTCTTTAAACCTCGTTCCATGTTAGCTACGCGAATGATCCAAGTACCTGCTCACCAGAAATTTTAGTCCCGTGGACCTTCAAGTTCTTACAAAAGTGGTCCGAGTGAAAATATTTATGAAAATACCAGCTTATGATTAAGAGAAATAATAGAATACAAAATACGCCATGACCTATGAGATAACTACATAATATTAACCGTGACGGAGATGTGTGCCGTGTAGGTCTACCGTGTCACTGATGACACGCATAGGATCTCGGTGATATTTCTGTTTTAATTAAATATTCCTATTCTTCTAACCAAATACGTTGATTGTTTGAAACTCACGAAATTGCTCTCATAAATCCTCTCAGATTGGACTTCTCGCTGTAAACAAGCTATTTCGGCGATAAATAAATGGATACAACTGGTTATCTATTTCCGTTTGTATAAGGGCATTTCGGAGTCCTGCATGGTTGCATGGAGTCCGATTCGAGTAGCGCGCTATCTTCCAAAAATCTTCGGGCTAAATGAGGCACATATAAGCAAGGCTGTTGGACGCAAGAACGGTACCCACTACCTGAAGGATACTTTCTTTTGGCCCCAGCTTCAAAATACTTGAAACGAAGCTGGTCAGAGAAACTAGGTAGCACTGGCATGATTATTACACAAGACATGTCAGGAATAAGATATACCACGCCCAACTTGAACAGAAAAATAAACGAAGTGTTCCGCAAACGTAGCTTGAGTCACATCACTCATATCTTGCAAGCCGCCGAGAATAGAAAGATACTACTGCTCACATATATACCAGTCTTTACGGGTCTACAGGCCAACGGCCTGGGCTTGCACGCCTCGACTATACACCAGTTTATATGGATGACTCGGTTGCCAAACCGACTAAGCGAGGATCCCCGGGAAATCCAGTCCTGCATAAGTTGGTAGGAGATCATTGAGAGAGATGTGGAAGTGAGTGCCTCTTTCACAGGAAGATCTTGTATTCGGACAGTCTAGACGATCCTGATAACCGCACCAATGCTGTCCATACAACGTATTATCTGGAAGCATTCTGGTGATGCTGTTATGGACTGAAAATTTGTCAATCATTGGTCGTAGGTGGGTAGGCGCACGCGCTGTCGCGGTGGACAGATTGTCGGTGTCCATGAGCATCAGATGGGAGATATGGTTGTCGAATATGCAAGGGGAGAATAATTCATTCGAGGAGGATACATAATTCATCTAAATATATACGGTTAGGTTTGACTCTACTTAATATTGGATGACCCTACTCACCAACGGCACAGAATTGAGCGAGTTCAGCGAGTGATCTTCACCACGCGGGATTTGCCACTTGGCATTTTCATTTGACTGCAGAATATGTTAATAATTACCGATAGGACCACTCAGATTTGGATGATTGAGGGTGATGATAGATGACGGGTTGGTCGCAGTTGGGATAAGCCGCGTTGACAAGAGGTCAGTGGTCGTTTCACTGCGTCGTTGAAATCGAAGAGCTCCATGGTAGGAAGCAACCTGCTCATGACCCATCTTGCATCAGACATAGTGCTGTGCGAGGTCCATGCGCCAGTATACAATCAGGGCGTGGTGAAAGTTCACTGCTTGGGGATTGGAGGTCTCAGGTCAGTGTCCTCCCTATACTGGTGTATCAGCCACAGAAAGGTCTCACGCACCTGTTCCTCGTGTGGGCAGATTGGTCTCATAAACCTGGCCTCAAGATCTCACGGATCAACATGGCTGATTAAGCTCTACCTAAGTACATACAACTTCACATGAGGCACTCCTTACGGGATTCCGAAAGGGGCAACACAGCAAAATAACTCGGTAATTAGTAGCCAATTAGAATTATTACCTCAGGCAGGCAGGCATTGAGTCCGGATAGACTCTGTTATATCAGGCCGGAGCTCCCACTAGCTACCACTGCCGGCGCTGACGTGCCTTGAACGATGTATTAATGATCCTCCTAAAGCATAGAAATACTTTGATTCAAGGCCAAGACCTACATATAAGTATTAATATCTCACGAGAAGGATAATAGCAGATCAAGCTGTTGTTATTGTATATCTGACCGTTCAGACCTGATTAATGACTGATGCTCCACGGGCGCGACAATTGTCTAAGTGTGTAAGTCGGGCCATAGCAAGTTGAGCCCAGAAAGCTGCAACCGAGTCACAAGTCCGTCCAACTCTAATAAAACAGATGCTCGACTCACACGTTGTCGTTCGAGCTCCTCGAGACTCGACTTCTCTTACTTGACCGCGTAAATGATGGTGCCGTACTCTGGCAAAATATACACCAGACAGGATAATCGGCTCTCCCTAGCTTAATGTGAGTTCTCAGTGGAATGGAACAGGTTTTTTTAAAGGAGTAATTGTACAATAATTCTTTGCGTTATAGTTCTATTAATGAAAACCCGAGCATATAAGGGGAGGGAGAGAGAGGAGACGTTGAGGCTAAGCTACAAATCAGAGTATTTTATAATACAACATGTTAAGTATCAGTGGTAAGCTCGGGGGTAGGATTCATGTAATTCGATTCCTTTTTCTTTAAGTCGCGCCGGCCTTCAAGTTGCAGCAAAATCGAACATCCGTACGGCGACGCACATCATGTGTGATTCCCCGCTTGCTCTGGTCGCTTGCCAAGGCTTTGAAATTTATAAGATAACGCAAACTTCCAGAAATAATATTTACTTACGAGGAAACGGGAGGAGGAAATGTAAGACTCGGACTCGTGCATAGCATGCCACTTTGCGTTATGAGCGTCCCGAAAAATGGCCTCGCTACGATATCAGACACAGTCAGCTGTGTATTAACGGCATATACCACATTCACGACTTCACCAGATGCATTTATACACTTTTTGATTAGGAGGAGTGTTAGTTGCTAGCACGGGTAAGAGTTCATGGACTCCGGGCCAGTGTGGGGTGGATATACGGCGTTGTGTGTGCTGGTGGATATACCCTCCACTTTTATATTCGCAGGTTTATTACTTCGAGAGGAGTAAGTCAAATATGTAAATTAAGCAGTGTTGAGACTTAGGGGGGACTTTGAAAAACTTTGTCCCTGGATGAGGTGGTTCTTGAGAGAACTTTCACAGGTACATGCTGCTTTTCGACTATGTATATAGTATTGTGATGAGCAGCGTACCATTAATTATAAAGTTAAAGATAACTGACCATATTGGACATACGAAGATCCTGTTTTGGCCAGATGTATGCTCCGAGTCGTTCCCATGTCGACGATATTCGTGAGTTTCATTACTGATCGAAAATAGTCAGGTAAAAGAGCTGTTAAGCAGCAGATAAAAGTACCCACGAGGTCGCAGAAAAATATTTCCAATCTTTCTGCGGCACCAGTCGAAGATGAGACGGGGGAACTTGCTTTGGCTTGAGGAGCTTCATATGTCCCAATTTAAATATAACTCCCAGATGATAATAACGGTTGATCATACCTTGTCAGGTCTGCAAAGGTCGAGTAAAGTGTTTCTGAGGATTTGGGAATAAGACTTGAGAGACATCCGGGTCTGGAGTTTCTCCAAAAAAAAGCCCTTTAAAAACACTCTCTGGAGCTCGATGTAAGGAAGTAAGAATAATGGCGTAGCTAAAGTTGTTCTATGGCCATCTATAGTGTAATATCCATTGCAATCGTTTTTTAAATGTCGTTCAGATGGTTCTCTAAGTGTCGTTCAGATGGTTCCGAGTATGGTTCAGGGTTCTCAAGCATGATTCAGTGGGTTCAAGCTAACCGTCGCTCAATGGCGGTATCGCCACCGTTCTGCCATAAAGTCCCGCTTGAGTATCCTTTAATAAAGGATGATGAACGAGCAAAAACCACCACGCCGAAGCAGAAGATGCACCCATATCAAATTATTTTTCTTGTGGATCCAACGGTATTGTACGATTACCATCTGTGGCTGTCGTGCTAGCCCAGGCGACGTTCAGTTAAAATGATGCCGTATTATGCGCTTGTATCTCGGATCAACCGTGAGAAAAGATGGACCGTCGTCCTAGATTTTGACTTCAACGGGCCGGGATCAATTACGAACGACTCACAAACGTTAGATATATTTCTGGTCTGGACTTCGCATTTGTACTGGTGACACCTCTCTCTGCCCAAGGATAAAATGAAAAGTCATAAAGAAAAATGCAATGACGAAGAAAGATAAGAATTGTGCCAATTCAGCTCCCTCTTGTCCCCATGGTCGGACCTGGACTGGTCAACCGGCGTCCACGGAACGACTAGGGGTCTTGAGGGTATTTTAACCTGAATGAGCAATAACCGCATCCTCAAGGCAAAATGATAGTCGGGCGCCATCTATTGGATAGACTATAAGTAGCTTTGAAAGGAGCTCCCAAAAATATCCTTCTGCCGGCATCCAACCGGTGCGTTTGATGCCAAGGACGCCAGGTACCCGGTAGCAGCTTGTGCACTCTTTACCCTTATTTACTATTCAATGTTCACTGGCAACGTTGGTTTAAAAGCACACTTTTTGAATCCTATTTTCTTTTACATCTAAAATCAGATAATTCCATAATTTCTACCCTCCGGGCCGATCTCCTTAAGCCCGTATTCGTGGGAAACTATACGCCCGACCAGCTGCTGCCGTACCCACGCATCAGCAAAGTGTGCAAAATCTATATATGGTGGTCGGCAACCCGTATCTGAAATGTGTGACGGGCGTCTATCCCAGCGTCCTAGTCAGTGGCCGCACGGGCATGAAACCATCTCCACAGCTCGAACACGGCACTTAAAAATTACAAATCAACTTCTAAAAATCTAATATAATATGTACTATTAACGGCATATGCAAAATAAATGTTAATGAATCATTCAGTGTTCATGATGCTCATTAAGCTGAGTTTTCATCCGCTTCTCTCGCAGCAAAGACTTCAATGTATTTGAAGCTTTATCTGAAGCCCTGGAAAGTCTTTTGACTTTACTTTGGAGCCCTTGAATCTTCGGCTGCATGTTCTCCTTGTCTGTACTGTCACCTGCAACTCGAGCCTCGCGTGCTTTCTCTGGTGTGGTCTTTTGAGCCAAGGAACTTCGCCGTTTTCGACCCTGATAGAGGCTATGTGTCCTATGGCCCATTGGACGCGTAGATCAATGTGTAGAGAGGTCAGGATCTGCCAAGATTTAGCCAGTAATAACCGCGTTTGACAGGACGCGACGCGTTAATTGGATTAGCGCCCGTTGTGCCTACCTGTCACGTTGACCCCCAAAACTGGAGGGCTGCGTCATAACTATCCTTCGACCAATAGGTGCATCTTCACTGGATAGCATGTCGAAAAAAAATGGACAGTTTATTTTTCTTGTAGCAGAGAGCTCTGCACTGATACAGCCATTATAGCTATAAAGTGAATATAAACCTAAAGTAAATTTTCTGTAGGACATGCTCAAAATATGTATTTACGATTTATCCATATGTTTCAATAATTTTCGTAACACTGTATCGCTCCAGCTGCTTTGACACTGTTGAGTTCACTTGTCAAAGTGTGTGGGAATCTGACTGTCGGAGCTTGAAAATGGCTGGCGTTGCCTACCACCACTATATAGCACTAGGTAGGCTCCCTACTCCGCCTATAGGAGACGCCCGTGGTAGGCGGGGTAGGCTATTGCGGATTCACTAATAGTCCTAGGCGCAAGGCCGAGGTACGAAGACGCGCGCCTAGTGAGGTCTACGTGATGAGTCAGCGAGTGCTGCGCCTCAGACCCTTCGCACTCGCCGCCACACATCACAGACCCGTCCTCTGCCAAAAGTCAGAGCTCCACGCTCCTTTTTCTTTTAATTCTTCTCCCACCTAATACCATATCATACGCCATCAATAATTTCTATGATTTCTAGTAACCCAAACGAACTAGTGTGTCCCAACTTTCTGACAGACGACTATGAAGAGTCGCGGGGCGACTTCGTTTCAGTTTCCTGTTCCCAAGAGGATGCTGCCGGCATCCTAGCCAAAGCATGGACAGCAAATAACAAACGAGAAAAGAGGAAGTGGCAACAACAAATCGACCTCGAGGCAGCCAGAGCCGCCGATCACCTTCGAGACCAGGCTGAAAAGCAAGTAGCGGTATCTGCTCAGGCCGAGATTGACAAAGAGGAGAGGCGCAAGGAGGAGATAAAGAAACACAAGGACAAGTTCATACCTATTCCCAAGCGACCTCCTCCCCTCACCGCCATGATCATCCCGAGCCCATACGCCATCAAAGCTCTAAAAGACAGCCGACACGTAGGCCTCTGGCACTTTACCAATCGAGGCCTTGAGCATGCTCGCAATGCTGCTTCCAATCAGGATAACGACGCTTTAATACCATCCATTGACTCAATAACCGGCACAATGACCTGGGTACCCGCCGCATCGAAACAAGATCCCGCCCTAGTACCAGACAAGGACCTATCCATGGAGGACCTGTGCATCGCCATACCCAGAATCGTACTGGCCGTACAACAATACAGCTGGGAGCCTGACCGCATCGAAATGTACATCCAGTTCTTCGAGGGCATATTTGCCCACCCGTACAGGTCCTCTCCCAACCCAGTCGAAGTTCAAGCCCTCATTCTCTACCAAGCAGAACAACGACTCACCTGGCACCAAGCTATCGGGACCTTCACGGGCGCATGGGACCTAGGGACCATTTCGGACGAATTGCTAAGGAACTACAAAGAGAAGGTTTTCTTTACACACCGCACGAATGCAGACGCTGAGCACTGCGCTAAGGTAAGCGATCTCATTCCTTTTTAACCACTTCTCGGTGGGGGTTCAGTGGTCTCCCACGTACCAAACCACGCTTCTCAGCGTAGGTCTCCGGTTCTTCTCAGAACCTGTCCCTGCCTCTCGGCAGGTGACCGAATGGTCTCCCGTTCGTACGCTTCTCGGTGTAGCCCCGCTTTTTCAGTGGCTGGCATAGTAACCAATATCCCCTTATATCTCCCATACACATCGCCGTGATCACAGTAATTGACCCCATCCTCCCAGATTGATGCCCGCATTGATCTTGCCACTGCCGGAATATCAATCAGATCTCCTCCATCAACGAAGAGGTATCGCTCCCAATCTCCCCCTCGCCCTTCAACATCTCGCTCTTCGCCATTTCAGGCACGCAACGACAAGAAGCGGGATTTTCGTTCCGGCGCAGGCTCATCCGAATCCCTATCCGCCTGCGCCGTATGCCTCGGGCGCCATCGCCATCAAATCGTCGAGTGCAAGGCGACGAGGACGTGGGACAACGCACACCCGGTCTCTTCCAAGCGAATCGACCGCCGCCTATTCTCTCTCTCGGGACAGTCCCTTTGCCACGATTGGCAGCGGGGTGCCTGCAACAGCAGGTCCCACGACGATCACCACTTATGTGGCGGTTGCGGACTGGCCGGCCACGGCGCGAACGCATGCAGCAGGGCCCAGAGAGCTTAAGCCCCTCACTCCCTACAAAGCCGACGCTTGGGAGAAGGCCTTGTGGGAAGGAGGACTCATGCACAAGTACTCATCCATACCAAGGGGCCTCAGGGAAGGCTTCAAATTCAATTATCCAACCATACAGCGCACACAAACACCACCCAACAAGTCGACTATTCAAGAACGGATTGAAACATTCAAACGAAGTGTCGGAGCAGAAGTCGCTAAGGGAAGGTATATTGGCCCGTTTTCACGCTCAAAGCTGGAGACCGTCCTGGGCCCATTCCAATCTTCGCCATTCTCTATCGAGCCCAAACCCCACAATATCACCAAATTTAGACTGCTCCAAAACCTATCATTCCCCATTCGCCCTTCCGCTTCCTATCCCAACCCTTCCATCAATTCCCAAGTCAACTCCGCCGACTTTCCGTGCACCTGGGGAACCTTCGGAGCCATTTGCTTCATTATTGCCCACCTCCCTCCCGGATCTCAGGCAGCGGTTCGAGATGTCGCCGAAGCCTACCGTACGATTCCCCTACATCATTCACAATGGCCGGCAACAGTCGTTAGGGTCGATGAAGACGTATTCTACATTGACCCCAATTCTTGTTTCGGCGCTACCCCAGCCGCCGGAGTTTATGGCCATGTCGCTGATGCAGGAACAGACCTATGCAGAGCAAGGGGTATGGGTCCCATCGCCAAATGGGTGGACGACCATATATTCTTTCGCTTCCTCAAAATATTCCTCGAAACAGTCAACAATCAGAGGGCAGCCTGGGCCACCCGAATCGCCAAGAACGGTCCGCAAAAATCGGGCAGCCGACTCTGGTATCGCGGCGCAACATTGGAGGACGGTACCATTGAACAGTTCGTCGAGGACTGCCAGTTCCCCATACAAGATCTCTCAGGGTCCTCCCCGCGATCAATCGACGAGGCCCGTTATACCCACAATATGGACGACATCGACAAAATCTCAACAGAGCTCGGCATTCCATGGGAACCTTCCAAAGATTGCCCGTTCTCACCAATACCGAAATTCTTGGGATTCAACTGGAACCTACAAAATACCACTGTCGACCTATGCCCGAAGAAAAAAACCAAGTACCTGGGCGCTATCGACTTGTGGGAATCACAAGTGCGTCACACCCTGCAAGAGACCCAATCCCTTTACGGTAAACTTCTCCACGTCTGCCTGGTATGGCCTGCAGGACGATCCCGGCTCACCAACCTGGAAAGCTTCCTCGCCACAGGCCGTGATAACCCTTTCGCAACAAGGCACCCACCTGCAGCCCTCCCTGCGGACCTCCATTGGTGGAGAACCCTCCTTAATCGCGAATCCCTTCCGCGTCCCATCCCTCAACCGGTTACGCTCGTCGACCCAAGCACATTTTCCGATGCCAGTTCAGGCATCGGAATCGGCATTATCATTGGCAACAAATGGAGAGCTTGGCGCCTCATCCCGGGATGGAAAGATCATGAAGGTAAACGAGACATTGGATGGGCCGAAGCCGTGGGGTTTGAACTCCTTACTATTGCCGTCTTATCTACCAAAGGGGTCGGACCACACTATCGCATATATGGAGACAACAGAGGCGTTGTGGAAGGCTGGTGGAACGGACGCAGCCACAACAGCGCTATCAATGACACGTTCAGACGAATTCAGGACCATCTCCACGCTGTGGGTGGGGCAGAAACCATCCATACAGCATACGTACACAGCGCAGAGAATCCCGCAGACGCCCTCTCTCGGGGGATCTACCCCTCACTCGAATTCCTCCTCCCCCACATTCAGCTTCCCCCAGCCCTCAGCAAGTTCATCGTTGATTCTCAATCCCCCCTCACTCCTGCCGAACGCCGACTACACGCAGAGGGTGCATACTCCATCCCTGCAGGGAAATTCATCGCAGACCGAATTTCTGCAGAGGAGGCTGCCGGACGTTTCCACGCTGCGAGAGCTGAGGAGGAGCGTCAGGTCCTCCAGGAGCTCGCAACAGCCCATAGCAAAGGTCAGGTTTAATGCTAAACTACCTAATCGACCATCAGGCGGCCGCCCGCACAGATACCCTGCTGGACTAGAGCTAATTCCATCGCCTCGCCGTCCACAATGTCTGGCTCGGGATCGCCTCCGTCTGTGGAAGCCCAGTCATCCCCGCAACGATGATGGGTCTTACTCCATGGATCAAGATGACCTTCAACGAGCATTGGAAGTCATGGAGAGGGCCTGGGCGCCAGGCACCTTGGAAACCTACGGAGCAGGCCTACTATCATTCCATAAATTCTGCGACAGAAAACAAATATCGGAAAATCAGAGATGTCCAGCAGGAACAGGCCTCCTCCTCGCCTTTCTCACATCGAGTGCCGGATCTTTTGCAGGATCCACACTCGCCAATTACTTATTTGCAATAAAAGCGTGGCATACACTCCATGGTGCTCCATGGAGAGTCAGGATGACCGAACTTACCGCTGCTCTAGATGGTGCAGCGCGACTTGCTCCCGCCTCTTCAAGGCGCCCTCAGCGCCTACCTTTCACCATAGCCATCATAGAGGGAGTGATTTCGCAACTCGATTCACTCTCCGCACTGGATGTGGCTGTCCGCGCCGCTATTCTCATAACTTTCTGGACCATGTCTCGAACGAATGAATTTATACCCAAGAACCTGAAATGCATAGACCCGACAAAGTTTATCTCACGTCGCGCCTTTTCCCAGCGGCAGGATCGCAACGGCCTTCCAGTGCTCGTATTCGCTCTCCTGGTCACCAAGTCTTCCCCAAATGGAGAGGACGTTTATTGTTCGCACCAGTCAGGTCCATCAGACCCAAGCACGGCTCTTGCGGATCACTTCCATTTAAATAACCCACCCGCTAATGCCCCAATGTTCTCCTGGCGCCACCCCAACGGCTTGCGACCTCTAACTCGTACAGCTTTCACCAACCGTGTAGACGCCGCTCTTGCAGCATTAAACATCCCCAAAATGCACTATCACGGCCTTAGAATAGGCTCAGTACTAGAATACCTATTGCGGGGAGTCCCCTTCGACGTCGTCAAAACCATGGGCCGCTGGAATAGCGACTCATTCACTCTCTATCTCCGGAAGCATGCACTAGTACTCGCACCGTACATACAAGCTGCCCCAGTACTGGAACCTTTCATACGCTTAGCCATGCCTCGAGCACGCTAATCTTATCGGTGAGTACCGCTCCTACCTTCCAGGGTGTTTTCGCTTCGCAGAACGCGTCGCGATGCTCCTGCAACTTTAGGGAATCTCTGCTCACTATCACTCCAGATCCCGGTAGGCATCTCTAGCCAAAACCCCTCCGGGGTTTTCCCCAACACACACAAAAATTCTCCCCATAGTTCTCGAAGGACTTTAGCGTCATTATAATTTCATGTATTTACTAATTCTAATCCAAAAGCTCCTTTCATATACATTCTTCATGATCACGATGTGTCCTGCGTACCACAGATACAACAGGTACCAACTCAGGTGTCGCGAGCTAATCAGACACATAGATACGGTATATAGCACCATCTAGCGCTAAATACCTCTATCTACCGCTCATACCGCCCCTTACCACCGGCGCTAAGAGGCGCGCGTGACAGGTTTCCTGATGCGGCATACTTCTAGCTCTGGTTCTTACCGTTTCTTCCCGTTTTTTATATAGTTTCTTACACGAGTTTCCGTGCAGAAAGATTTATGGATACCAGTGGCAATAAATTAATTAATTAAAAGTACAAATATCAGTGCGAAGATACATAGTGAAGGATTGCATATCGTTCTACAGCTCGGATCTCTGTGTTATGGATCTACGTATATTCCCTTCAATACGTCTAATGCCCATGAAATTCAAGATGCTTTCCTCTTATATGTTTCCGGATCGTATCAGCCCTGGTAAAAGAATGACGAACACCTCTCGAGCTCTCGCTGTAACGTAATGATCGTTCAGCGATGGGCAATGAAAGTGGCACAATATTAGCTACCAGATATAACACACCCATTTGGTTGCATTTTCTCCGGTGCTAGTTGCATGTCGCGCCGCGCTACGCTGGTCTATAAATGTCGTCTGGCTAGATGAGGTATGTATAAGCAAAGCGAAACGCGTGTGAGAGAAATGGCATACCACCCTGCACAGCGGAATCTCCCTTGACTCGCTCTATAGATTAAATGCTCGGAAGAATTGTTTAGTATATTCGAAGACTCTGAAATTAATGGGTTTTACTGAATATCAATAACGACACAAAAGATAATAAGGCATACGCTGGGAGTCTCTACATTCGGGGAAATTCTTTGCATGGTTTTCGAGCTCTGAATGATTGAAATGGGAATCGCTAGAGCATACGATTATTGAACAAACATAAATAAGCTAAAAATAGGACTTACCAGCCCTGACAGAAAAACGGACGAAGATCTCTGTGAACGTGGTCTAGAATCTCTCTCAGTTCGCAAGTTGCATGGCCACTACGTAGTATGAATCAGGTGCGCAACAAGTCAAATGAAAAAGAATAAACCAGTCGTCGCATATATAACAAATGCCCACTTTGATAGATTTACAGCGTGTACGCCTTAACTATATAGCAATTACTGGTGTAAGTGAAATAGACCCAAATCAATGATTCGGACTTACAGGTTCCTCAGACTGACTTCCTTGTAAAACTGCTCCGCCTGCATTCGGTGGCTCAGAAGATGGACTAATCGAGTCCTAGGAAGGATTCCATTCTTGCATAATGACTCGGGTGGCAGATTGAAACGAACTGACCTGAGGATCTTGGTGGAACTGCCAGGCGCCTGTTTCAGGGACTGGAGAGGTTGTATCCGAGAAATCATCTCGGTGGTACTGATTGTGAATCTGCAAAATACGTATCAGTAATATAACACGTAGCGTGAAAGCCTCCTCACCATGCTAGCAAGTGGCGGGAAGTTGTGTTCGGCATAGGTCCCGCGTACTCCTTCGGGTGTGGTAACTGCTAGACCATTGATACCGCCGGCGATGACCATTGGTGCGTAATTACTCGTGGATGCCCTCGAATATGGAAGAGGGAAATAACCTTCTCGGTGAGCCTGAGAGTCGGGATTTCCATCTGAGCAGAGAGAGATTATTGGTTGAAGCTAATAAATACTAGGTGGATAAGTGTACTCACCACTGCCACGATATTGATCAGGGACAGCGCTTCGACCTCCATAAGGACCGGCATTATGAGTGCCGTATTGATTTGACTGAAATATGCATAAGAAAGAGCTTTGGTATCTAGTAGAGATGACATACATCAGCGTTGCTAGTAAAATAGACATGGGTTTGCGGTTGTTGAAGTGGACGAGATTCTCCGATAGGAAGTGGTGGGCCGTGAGATATCCGAGTCTAGAGATACTTTCAGCAGCTGAATAGTGAATATGGACTACTGAGATGTACAAAGGGAGCCCAGAAGGAAGGAGCGCAACCCACGGAACCATTGCAGCCGTCGCTTCGTGGAAGAGTCGGATGAGCCTGTCCTTGGTGAGTAATGCTTGTCGCCGCATGGGTCGGATAGTACGGTATCGCATGCCCATTGTTAGTTTCATCTGATATATCATCAGTTTCGGCTAACCAATAGTAAATGGTCTAAGAGTTTGCTTACTATAAGCTACCAAGGTAGGAGAGCGTTCATCCCAGAGTATTTGGTCTCTACTATAACGACTGGCATCGTTATCAAGGGTGTAATCCTGTGGAGTTGACTGTGAGATAAATATGTCAGATGCCAAATGACCTCCTACAACTACCAGTAATAACTCACGTTACAATGATTAGCAGTGCAGGCAGTGATAGAGTCGGATTGGTCTGGAAGTTGACACTGGGGATCCTCGGACCCAATAGGTGACAGATTTGTTTGTACGACGTCATGGGAGATCTGAAGAGTTGTTTTAGAATCGAACATGCCAGGAAAATCGTCTCGGATGGCATACAAAGGGAATATCAGAAAGAGATGGGGTAGCATGGTTGGAAGATATATGGCGGCGAGAACGAGTTGAGTGATCATTGCAGCCCAGGCTAGGGCACATCCCTTCGCTCATATTTCGCTGCATGATGTTAGGAATAAAAAAAAATGAAACAACGCACTGTATATATACCTATCCGAGTGGATGTCTTTGGAAGGAAACATGCTGCAGAACGATGTTTCGAACTCAGATATCGAATTTCTAACGTTCTACGGACGGTACCTTGAACGCTGCTTGGTCATACATCTTGAACCTTTTCAAGCTATCCCTCATCAGCGTCTTTTGAGGCTCTTGAACTGCCGATTAAGAAGCGTAGACAAACCCCGTTCAGTACTAAAGCTCAGGCCAAACCTAGATGTAGATCATCCGAGTTTATGGGATCCATAGATGCATCGAATGACCGTAAGCCTTAATTGGACAAATCATTGGATGAATGACCACTCTCTTCTATTAGCACATCGGGAGCCTAGACAAAAGCATAAGCATAAGTGTCGATTAGTGGCCTTTCCCTCACAAGTGGCCTTGCACTATAATAGTTCACCCCACCTGGGAAAGTGTCCCATTCTTGTGAGACGATATGCCTCCTATGACGCGGCAAGGAATCATGTGGCCCGTCTACTCGAACTGGGCTGATTGACCCCAGCAGTTTCAGTTCGGTTCCGAGCCCAACTGCAAGTTGCGTGTCATATGCTGTTATATTTGGCTCAGCCATATATTAGAGACCATAGAGTGATTCGCTGGCATTCGAGACTTGTAATACGCGTGATACTCTGGTCCTGAGGCTATATTTGATTCGAAAAATCGTGGGGAATTGCGATGTTGACCGTCGGTTAGCAACTTGTCGATCTTATCTAGGTTGTGTAAGCGAAACTGGTCACTCCTAAAGTAGTACGAGGTAAAATGCACAGGTACTGATATATGTGAATCTAATATCAATCATCAGTATTGCTTTAGTATCTCAGCACAACTCGAGACTTTCCTTCAGCGAATATACAAAAGGGGGCAAAATAAGGCGAAATGTGGTGAGATGCTTCGATTGATGATGAACGGCGACGGTAAGCCATTGCACGTCAGTTCTACTAATGTTTCAGATGGAGAGGCTCAGGATGATGACTGTGGTTAAGCGAAACGAAAATATTTTCAGAATACCATCCAACTGATGAACGGTTGTCACTTACTATTGTACTAGTAACGCCTGCCGGCATCGCACCAGTTGTCGTTCAGCGTTCAGAATTCGAAGTCACCTTTTACGCGTGTTTTGACCGAGATCTATAGCGCAGCTGTTGAACCATTAAATGATTCCGGGGGAGAAACTGTACCATGTGGATGATCCTGGATCACCATTGACAGCTGTCATTGGCAAGTCGGGAACGCTACTAGCTTTCCTTCCCCCTTACCCAGCCCCTTCAATAGGAGAGCATTGCATACTTTGTGTCAGAAAATGCAAGCCTTCAATGGAACATCAATCAAGAATTCTGCATTCACCTTGCCTACAAGAGCCTGGGAGCCCTAGTCCATACAACAAAAGGTCGATAGTTTCAAGATTAGTCATTGACTCTGGATGCCGGTGGATGATGCGCTGGAAGAAGAGGATGGCGTACTGCAGGGACTTGGGGCGAACGTGTTGCTAGTCCTAATACCGGTATGAAGCCCTTGATAACATCATCTACACATCCCAATCACCTCTAGCAGTCACGGTTGTACGTTCGCCAATAATCCAATCCGACCCGAATAGATGTAGCTGTCCGGACCTTACCCGTCGTGAAGAAATACTTTGTGATCTTCAATGGGTCGTAGGCTTGCTGAATACATGGACGAATCTGCGATGAACGACGATGCCTAGGTTGGAGGTATTCCAGAGAAGACTGGACGCTTCCACTGTACAAAATCAGAGTCAAGCATGGCTTAACGTGCCACAATTAATCTGACTTGGATGTAGCGTCAAGCGCGAATACTCTTCTCACCGGATCCTCCCTTATCGAGCATCTACGGAACTTGAGCATGGCACCTCGTCTTAGCCCGCACCTCCAAAATGTCGATAGTTGCCAGATAGTTCCACAGGTTACGGGTACTCATACATGGATGGCGCCGCAGGAAACGGAGAAGAGAATGGACGCTGCAGTTGCGGAAGCCTAAGAGATCCGTCCTGGTCTTACTACCTGCAGAATTTGAGGCGAATGTGTTCCTAATCGCAGTACTGGTATGATGCTCTTTACACCGGGAAATAAAGTTTCCGAGTCCCTTAGCAGTCATTATTCGTTCGTCAATGCTCCGTCAATTAAAGGCAGATTACTACCTGCGAACGACCTTGCGCTGGGATGCCTAGATTGAGCGTATTCCCAAAGACGAAGGCCGGCGCCGACTCCATGAATGCGTCCTCATCAATGCAAGAAACAAGACGGAGTTATGCCACGCCTCGGAGTCTGATATCCGAAGCATCCTATCGACTATGGACATAGGATCTACTAGGATGGATCCCAGCAGTCCCGGACAGTCCGTATTGGGATCGTCCAGTCACCAATTCCCCATTCGAGATACTTAGTACAAGAATCATTGGAAGATATAGAAGATGCCATCGTCCCATCAGTTGCACAATCGAATAATCGGGATGAAGCTGCATTGAAGGTAATTACTTGGTTTGACCCTAATATCAAATTATGCTCAGTATATTCTACCAGGAACGTTTTCAGCTGCTGTATAGACTGTAGTGATCTATATAACAACTACACCTTGCATAGTTTTCCCGTGCTATAGAACGATATGCTTCTAGTAGCTTCCTTGGTAATGTTGCCTTCAAGACATTCACCGACATGCTATTACACCTGTGGAGACTTAAAGAAATATATAGTACAGGTTAGTAAGTTCATGTCATATCGTAAATCTGGATTACTTACTTCCTGAACCTTCTAGTACTAGACAATACTTACGGTATGAGCCTGCAGCATGGAGGACTGCTGCGTCGGAAGTACTATTTTAAGCACCATGGTCGGCGGCCATGACCCAGCTGGCCGTTTCAAATTTCAATCCCCATAAGTAGTAAGCGTGCGTGTCCATATCAACAATGAGACTGATACATACAAAACCATGTGCTTATGTAGGATATCGGCTACCCGAAAACCAGGCAACTTCGCGCGTAAACCTTAACAGAAAGAATCAGACAGACAGAATGGATAAAAATGTTAACTCCTTACCCGCACAAGGTCAACAAATAATATTCGTTTATATTCCACTAACGTAGTGGAAATGTTTAACCTCGCGGTCGTCCGTGAGTCACTAAAACGTCGAGTCGAACGAACTTGAAGGAAAACATCAAGGCCTGGACAGACACCGCTGAAGCTTAAGCTCTGCATCTCGATGATGCGCTATATCCGCGAGGTCCAGATAGCCATCGACGAGATTCTGCGGAGGAGGGAGGGAAATAGCCGGAACCATCATGATAAGCCTGCGGGATCCCAACCCCTATACGCCCACCCACCGTAATGCAAGGTCAATCCTTTCCCGCTTATCCAGCAGCATCGCTCCGAACTTTCTAATCGCACGCATGAAAGCAACAATCCAGCCCGTCCGTTAGGCATTGGATATTAGGAAGTCCGAAGACACCGAACTGCAAGAAGCATTGACAGATGCAGAAGATAGTACCCCTATAAAGATACTTTGTAAGTTTAAAGTTGTATCTGTAATGAAGCTGTGGCCGCTCACGCACCTGGCAAGAACTACCAAACAAGAGTCTTCGGCCATAACGCGCGAGTTCGCCGAACCATAAGAACCATCCTTGCGGAGAAGTTGGTTCAGAGGTATCCCGAGGGGGACCGTGACTTTTTTGGGGATGTTTGTTTGAACATATTGGAGTGAGTCTGCAACAAAGATTTAAAGTCAGATATGAAGACCGAACTCAGCCCGTAGCCGCCTGTCCCGGGGACCACTCTGTATGACTGACATCTATCGATTGTCAAAAGAGCTTTCCCATTGGCATCAACGTGCAGCAAGTTCAAGAAACAGGAGTTTACACCCTCCGCTGGAAAAGTCGTTAGCGCCCGACGGTCATCGACGGTCGTCGATGACAGTCCTCGACTTGCGGCGACTGCAGATAGTTTTTCTAAGCAAATTAGGGCTTATAATGAAGAATAATACCAATAACAGCTTGTTTTTATAATCAAAATACGGGCAATGGCGGCTAGTTTGCCCATGGTCGGCGGGCTCACACTGACTTCCGTCGACTTTGGGCAACCGCGGAAGTCTATTGCAAAATTTCCCAATGGAAATCAAGGTATTTTTTTGCCATATCGGCGATATCTCTTTTAGAAAATGATTTAAAGAATTTAATAACCTTTTTTAACAATTCTAGCTGGCCAGAGCTAACTAGGATCTCATCTGATTTGCAGTCTGGGCCTCTCGTATATGCACAGTTTGCCTAAATAGCTTTCACCCACTGAACAAGAATTAAACATAGATAGAATCTGGAAGTAATTAGTTAAATTATTAACTTTTATTTAGAGGCAAAGACCCTCGTTGACCCTCGTTGGCCGTCCTCGCCGTCTGAGAGTGTCCCTGACGGCTGCTGGAGGCCGCTAGTGGTTTGATACCAGTGTGTGATAGTCATCGGCAATCCGTGATTTTTCAAGCGGAGAGTGTACTTATTATTGAGAAACAGACAGGAAACAGGAAACATGGCAACCTACGAAATTAATCAGTATTATGCGCAAAAATTGCATCGCCAAGTTTTCTATACGGGCATCTAGTTCATGGCCACAGGGTACATAAGGCAATTTAGGTTCGGGACAAGCCCTTCACCGGGCGCTTGCGGTGCCCTGGGCTGGCGAGCTTGCAGTAAGGTCTACCTTCAGCCGGGTTAGCATTTTGCTTCTACACGATTCCACAAAGAGAGGATGATCATACTTCAAGTTGTATTTTATTTTTACGATGTTTAACTATCTTAGACATCCGAATTAATAACACAAATACTCCATTAATGTTTCCCAATCTCTTAATCTTCTGTGAAACACAGTGATGGTCTTCCGGACTGAATTATATAGGACACGCTAAAGGAAAATAATAATGAACAAGTTAATAATTTGCGTGAAGTATTAGGAATGATTATAGATAGAAATATGGCAAACAATCCCTCAGTACATTCCAGAATAAACGTTTTCCGTTGGAAAAATATGACCAATGTGACATGTATATCACGCCATGTTACTTACTCTCTGAAGCCTTCATATTTCTACCCTGAATGAGGGCATGCATATTTGTTTGTAAAAAGACATTAAATAATCTATTTGGAAGTTAATTAATGTCTTTGAGTACCCTAAATATCTCCAGGTTGCAAGTGGTAGAACAGCACCCCTGCGTTGCCCCTGCGGACTTGGGTGGATGGGCAGGTAATATGCACAGAACAATATTCACTACAATTTACACAGGCAGAGATGCGTTGCAATAAATCCACATTATATTATTCAATAGTATTGGATAGTGTATATACAAAATTGAGCTGGTGGCATCTGCGTGCATTGATCTACAGTATTTTCTTAAAACGGACTATTCACCTGCAGTCCTCTTCGCTTTTGAATTTTATCTATCCTTTCGCAAGTCCCTAAATGATCTGAAAGATTCATAGAATTATAGGTATTCCTCTTGTGAACAAAATCCTTCTTTGCTGCAAAGTCATTTTCGCCGTATCTGCGAAGATATGGGTGGTAGACTATACCCCCCATTTTCGCGACCTTGCGACAAGCCCCTTCTGCGAAGGGCCGCTTGCGTGGGCTTGGCGCGTCCCAAAGCAGAAGGTGCTTCCCGAAAGGGAAGCAGGCTTGATCGAGCCTAGGGTACATTCAACTTGATAGAATAATAGGTAAACAGACAACAATAGCCTATTTGAAATTAGGAAGACTTAGCGATAGATGGATCAGAATTTCATATTGTTTTCTATATGCCCAAGTACTCAGGCTACGTTCTCAATATGAACAATTCTTCTCTGAACACGACTTTGAAACGACTCCTTAATGTTCTTCCGCACACCGAACACGCCGACTCTAATATATACAAGTCAAAGAAGCGATCCTTCGTCCAAAGTATATCAAGATCATTGGACAAGACCGACTTCGGTCGGGATGCGCTGCTATCGCTACACAGTGGTTGCGATGGAAAGATGGTGACTACGGCTTGGGCTTGTCACACGACTATTGCACGGCTGTATATCTGAGCGATCTCTGAGAATGCTCGAAACCCAAACCGCTATGACGACGAGGCTATTTTCTTAAGATGATAACTTGACCACTCTCTCCATCTGTTCCCAGCTCTCCTTTCCATTCACTTCCACATACCCTCTTCTCTATGAGTCGCGATAGGTTTGTAAGTGAACTTCAAATTGTTAAGGAGCTCAGTCACTAATTTATAATTCGATCAGGGGTACCCTAAAGCCTCTAGATTTGTGAAAGTGGTAGATAAGGATCCTGCATTCAAAGATGGGGACCATTTGTACCAGCCTCTTTCAGCCGATCATTATGCAGTTCCTCGCGCGACAGAGACAATGAACGCTATCGCGGATCAAATCGAGAAAGTTATAACTGCGGATGAACCATATGAAATAAACCTTTTTGGGTAAGCCTATGAACTTCTCTGGCGATAAGATAAAACATTGAAAATTGAACTTAGGCAGAGGAGCGATGACTCACTGGCAAATACCTCCCAACCCGTTCTAATGGTAGGGATGGTCAGTCCAGGTCGCATAGAGCCATTTCTGGCGAGCTTGAACAACACTATCCC
>KN837368.1:5886-29225 GCA_000827215.1 Sphaerobolus stellatus SS14 | reverse complement strand
GAAGACCAAGACTCACAAGAGTTACTTAGACGAGACGCACAACAAGCAGCAGCAGTAGCTCGAAGACGCCGAGAGCTCTTGAAGACATTCGAATTTGCTCGAGTAGTTGCTTCGTCCAGGGATCCCGTAGAAGCGAACATTACAGCAATGACCTCAAAGGAGGGTATCACGTTTGAAACGGTCTGGGATGGGAGTACTCCCAAACCCAATGGAATCCTGAACACCATTGCGCAACCATCGAACGAATGGGCCATAGTGGAAGTAGTCCGCGAATCAGCAGTAAATGCAGTCGCGGCAATGGACAAGCGAGGAATACACTGGCCATTCAAATTCGGGCTTTCCAAGCAAGCAACAACCCAAGAGATTGCTCCTATGCTTACAGTATCCAAGTCAGGTCGTACCACCGGACGTACGCTTGGAACCGTAAATGGAGTCAAATCCATATACCGCCTTCCCCGAGACGGCCTTGGAGTGCGTCGGGAGGACTGGGCTGTACTTTCGTACCCTTGGGGCGGAGCATTCGCATATCCAGGGGATGCGGGTGCAGTGATCTATGCACACGAGATTGATGACATCGACCAAAACAATAATCTTAAGCGTCCAGGGAAACCTTGTGGAATAATCGTTGGGGCCAGTACCAGTGGCCATGTTACCTTCATTCAAGAAATTAATACCGTTGTGAAAGGCGTCAAAGAAGCTGGGCTTGGAAATATGACTTTTATTGGCGTTGGAGCACCTGATAATGTTAATGGTTAGGTGAGGAGGGTTTATGGGATATTTTTCTTTTCCTTTCGGGGCTCAGGGCTTCCGTTCTTGGACTAGTGTTCTGTCTAGTAATTGCGCATTCGTCAACTAATCTTCTATTGGACCTTCGCTACATTACCATGTTGTAATACCACGATGTTTGTATTCCATAGTATTGTATGACCATATTTTATTCCTGATCTGGGATGAGTTACAAATATTTCTGTCTTCCGCTGAGTGGAAGACGACAATATGGTGGGACTCTCTGCATTGACTTCGCCAGTTAATCCTGGAAAGCTATATTCAGCCATTCAAATACATCCAGTCGCCACTCGAGAAAATTTTGGAGACTTTACCGCTTTGATTGCAGACAAGAACTTCGCATGAAACCTCTAGAGCACTGAGAGCAGTGACATCCGAGTAAATGCCATGAAGTTCCCCGTTGCGAAATGCATGAGGTTCAACCAGATTGTTCTGAATATTTATCTTTTGAATGATGCGTTCTTCAGGGCGGAGAATAATCCCCGTATTTTTGCTTTGAGTTTATACGTCGCGCACCTGCGGGAATGTCGTTGAATACGATAAGCGCTAAAACATGATTTTACTTCCGCCTCTCAGAACCACTTTGGTGGTAACGTCAAGCTTATTAATTTCGAGGTATGATATAGCCGTTTTATCACATCTTATTCTCATATAATTTGTTTTTTGACGTATTTAACCTGCAGTTTCCTACTGATCGTCTGACGGTGTAATCGAATTTACCGCGACGAACCAGCTGAACAGCCCAAGACAGGGCACGTGTTTGCGTATTTTGTATAGACTCGAAGTTTCTGACGCGTATCTGGTTCTTATAGTCCCTTCAATGTATATTTTGGCTTTGCTGTGTTCAACCTCACCTACAAGGGCCTTTACCTCGGCCAAGGTGAAAGCGTTCACTCGCAGATCGTACGTCCACACCTTCCCGTTACTCTTCTCCCTTCTAACCTCTCTTACAGCAACCGGGTGTTAACCACATTACCCTCAACGGTCGTCTGACCTAGCAAACTGACCCAAAGAACCTGGTCATCATTCGGGAACCTTTCTCCAACTGCCTCTACAGCGAGCCTGGTAGCACCGTCATTGCGCAAAGTACATTAACCCAAGAGGATGGCGGAGACGTATTATAGCTGTTCCTGGGCTTACAATCTTTGAGCCTGAACGTACCTTTCATCCCCGCTGAGCCTGTAAACCCCATCGAGGCGATCGATATTGGATTCCTGAACCTGCCAGACGTTTACGCTTGAAGGTGCGTATGCTTCTACGAGGAACTCTGATCAGGTCTTTGCGGCATTTAGTGAGTGTTTATTTTACGTTTTATATCGAGTTATCGACTAATGCGTATGTTTGTGAACAGAGTTATCCAAGTTCGGCTTCAATGTCAAAATCTCGCAGATTCACAACTTCTTCGTCATCGCGCAGAACAACGCCATCGTTGGACCTCACCACGATATTTGGAGAATCCACCTCCGATATCAGCGTCCTGAGCCCCACGAACACATAAGGCAGCATCAACATTATGCTCAATAGCAGCCCTCCACGACCGGCAGCTTCACAACTCGCAAGGTCAACAGACTCTTAGCGACTTCATTGGTGGAAAGAATGTGGACATCAGTATTGCTGGATTCCACGGTGCTGGCTTCCACAGCGGCACGCAAAGTACTTCCCTGGACGCGTTCAAGACTTTGAGCAGCTGCTACGCTCCCGGCTTTGAATAGCAGCCTCATTGACACCGTTTCTGTGGAGTACGTATACTACACTGCGTCATCTCTCTTTCATATCTAACCATTGTCTCTTGTTTAGTCCTCTCCACCATCGATATAACCGATACGATCGCGCACGTCCAAGTCGCGCTCGTGAATCCTTTCAGTGGTGACCTCACAATTTCATGGTCTCATCCTCAGTACGAGCAGCACCAATATCAACGCCAACTTCGTTACTGCCGGCAAGAAGACCGTTGATTCGCCGAATTTGGACCTCAACATGAACTTGGATCCTGCTACGATCTTACATTGTCAGCCTGCCGAAGATACTTGTCACTTCAATTGACGCGCAATTGTGGCATTGAGTGGAATCAACTATGTGCCAGCCCTGACGCAGATAATACGCACATGAGCGATTAATCGTCATAATGATCAAGACTCTATCTTCCTGTGAGCTTATATGCCTTTCACTTGTTTATTCCAAGCATATTGATTATACACCCATCCAGGAGTCGACTTTCGTTGACAAGGCATTTACTCAATTACTTTCTTTCTCATTGTCATCAAGGCAAGCTTCAAGTCGTTAAGGGCATCCTCTTGGACCAATTAGAACTGGATTTCATTGAGGATACTGTCCATGATCCTGCGAACAGCTATAATGCGGCGACTGCTGCCTTCCAGATTCCGTTCGCCTTCTATCGTCGCTCTTTCGCATGACATCATGGCTTCGACTAATGGTCGGGTCCTTCGCGTACTCCCAAGGATCCGTCCAGAACCGACATCGACACCCGTGGCATCCACCTTCAGTGATATCCTTTCACCGTCTCCAACAACGAGCACTCGGTATTCCAGCACTTCTTGACTGACACTACGACGTCAGAATCGAAAATCTTCCGCTTATCTCGGCCGCCAATACCGATGCCAGCACCGACATTGGTGTTTTCACACTTACGGATATCGAATTCATTTCGAGACCAGCTTCCAAGGTCTGCAATACTTGAACGCGAAGCCTGCCGTTGTTTTTAATATGGACGTTAACCAGATATTCTCTGATTTCCTTCAACAATGATGCGCGTCGTTCTCAATGGTATGACAAACATTGTCGGAAAGACGTGAGTATTAAGTGCTTCTGCCCTCCATATCACCGCTTAAGATCTTCGCAGGATCTCCAGTATTCTTTTCAATGCCACCTCGGCCATCGGTGATGTAAACGGCTTCAACAGACACGTTAGCCTAAACAAGGTCAATATCGCCGGAAGTGGTGGTACGAACGACAGCGAGTTCATCCGCACCCCTTTTACCATGACACTGCAAACTCCTTCCAACATCATCTTGAACACCAATGATGTTTCGTTACCTGTATTCTTCGACAATGTTCAGATTGGTCCCGTCGTTGATGATTTCAACAACGCAAGCCCCAATATCCAACGTGGAAGAAGAGAAAGCCGAGAAGAAGAGCAAGAAGGAGCAGAAGGAAGAACGACGCAAGGCAAAAGCAAAGGAGCATGTACTAGGTAAGGCGCAGAACGCGACTCAGAGGGCAGCAGTAAAAGCTGAAGGATTATCTGAAGGGGGCATCAAACCATGGGAATGCAAATCCCTCATGGATAGCGGTGCGAGCTATAGGTCTCCAATCTTCACTCCTGACTGTCGGTGCGTGGTGTGGTCCCTTCTGCCTCAGACTAATCTAACAAATACTTTTAAACAGCTATTTATTTTAATTTGCGGGATCTTCAGTAAAAATGTACTCGATTACGACTGGTCAAGTTGCTTTAACATTGTCGTCTTCTGGCTCTGGGACTGGTTCTTCGTCGTCGGGTGTTGGGGAGGCGCATATCGACAATATTACGGCGGCGATCATAATTCCGCAGAATGCTTACCAACTCTAGACTGCATGTATCCTTAGATGGACGTATCAAAACATGGGATTACCTAGAGGCTGTTCTGTTGAGTACAGTCGACATCGGCGAATCGATAACCCATGTGTCTTCACGAGTCCTCGTCTGGCTACCTCTTCGTATCGACAAATCATGATAAGCGAAAGCGAGCTTGGTACGTTAGAATCTATACGATTTCTGATCTTATTACTCATGCACGCCCTATAGACACTAGTGAAAACGAGTCTTCCAAAGTTTACCGGGTCAGCTTGAACCAAGAAGGGCACCGAAAAGCAAGCTATCAAATTGCTGAAGGAGATTTGGAAGATACGGAGAACCATTGCTATGACAGTTTCTCCCTCCGAAGAGTGGTTAGTGGTCACTGAAAGAACAAAGGCACACGTCTGCTCAACAACATCGCCCAGCTCTGGTTCATAAAATTCGTTTCAAACGAGATGCTTGCATGTCTTGCGTTCCACCCGACAGAGGATTGCATGGCAACCGGTGGCAATATTGGACAGATCCGGTTATGGTATTGTCTAGATCCAGCCCTTATGGAATCCGCTTCCGAAGGACTGCAACGGCGCGCGAAGACTGCAACGATGCCCTGGCATGCTCATCCAGTCTCATCGCTATCGTTTTCTGGCAATGGAGCATATTTATTGAGTGGTGGTGAGGAAGCCGTTTTTGGTTATTCGGCAGAGTTCGTTCGCGCGCCGATATCGACTATCTCTGTTACAAGTCATCAGACTTCCGATGAAGAATATCTTTTGGTTCTGCCAGATGCCACTATTGTTTCTATTAGTTCTGCAACGGTTAGGATTGCTAGAAATTTCGCCCGTGCCAAACATGGTAAGCAAATAAAGCTCTCGACATTCGACATATACTAACCTCCCGCTCAAGATCCTAAATTCTGGTCATCTGGTCCTGCTCCTATTTTATTCCACACATTAGCATCGACTGTCATTTTACCACCATCGCATCCATCATCCTTACTCGCATATTCTCCCTCATACTTCCACATTAATATCTGAGATTGAGGTCTCATCATCTAACCGCATGTCACGAAAAGAAGTCTCTCAATCCCTCCCGGGTTGAAAAGGCTGTGATTAGCCCGGAGGGATTGTGGTTGGCGACAATTGACAGTCGAGGGCCTGATTGCGACTTCGAGCGTGAGGCGTACTTTAAGACCTGCCAATGGGATGTTCCATCGTCAACATGGAATCTTAATAATCGAATAGATCGCCCGCGTGGCATTCACAAGGTACTATTTGCTGCGGCGGCCGCTGTACTTGGCGTCAACAGGAGAGGATGGCAACGGGAAGGTATGGCAAGTCAGGACGATTTTCGGCAAGTCGAGCGAGAAAGGGAGTGAGTTCCTTCATTTTCTTGTCAAATCATGTTTCTTAATATGTGCGTTTTCTAGTCTTTTGGGTATGTCGGTCGACACAGGGTCGCTCGCAAGTTCCGCACTGCGCCGCTTGTTCATCTGATGGATCACTCCTTGCAGTCGCATTTGGCTCTACAACAGTTGTCTACGAGATGTCTACAAATGTTCAACGGCTTACGCTGAAGATCCCCGAGACGCGAAATATCTCGGATGTGATATTCATTAGAGGCAGCGGACGCGCCTTACTGTGTCGTGCTGACGGATCTCGCTGTGTGTTCTGATAGCAGGATCAGGTATGTTCTAGTTTTCATACTATGGATCATATTCCTATCGAATATTTTACAGTTCGGTGGCAGGGCGCTCTACCAGGCTCCGTATATCAAATAGTAAGTGTCCCATCCCAAAGACGATACCTTCGCAATAACTTACTACAGCTAAGATAATCTTGCTGTGCGGAATTGGGTGTTTCGAATTGCACTCCTTTAGGTAGCGCTTCGCTACCATTCCGTTTACGAAATGCCCTATGGTATCCGTTAGCTGGCACTGGACCGCAATATACCCTCGTCGTTATCAGTCAGGACTAGAAAACCGTCTTAATAGGCGAGGCGATCGTGTCACGATCCCAGAAGATGAAGGAGCAATTATCAGGAGCAATTCGAAGGATACTAGACCACAAGGACACTTGTTCCAATATGTCTCTTCGTTGGATGTTAGCTTGATGACCCCTCAAGCAGCACCTGAAGCATACGAGAGGGCCCTTCGTCAATTATCGTCAAGTCCAACAAGATCCTTAATGTACCACATTACCTTTTACCACAGACGTTGTATGGTCCGCTCGTGGAGGTATTAGTGAGGCTGCGACCAAAGGGTAGCCCATCGGCGGAGGAAGAGCCTGAAGAACTAGAGGATGAAGATGCGATCATGGGAGATGCTGAAACAACAACGGCCACTAAAGCTACACGTGCATTCTCGGAAGAAGAAATGACTCTATCGGCTTATTCCGTGACTAAACATTTAGCAGTACGTATTTGTCCGACCTTGATCTTTTCGGTGTAACTCAACCTTCTATTCCAGCTGTCGTGAAACCGACTCCATCGCATAAGCTTACAAACGAGAATGGAGGCTCGAAAGCCGCGGCGAATAGCACGCATCCTCATCGGAATGGTTCTAACCATGTATCCTCTATGCCGAAGAATGGGAAGGCGCATCCGCAAGTCCGATCTGTTTCGACAACGAAGGCCATCGTGACGCAGTCGGTGGACTCCAGTCCAGCTGTGGTTGCTAAAAAATGGAAGAAATCTATGGGATAATTTCTGTCACAAAATATACCATGCATATGTCCGGGTGAGACGATAGTTAGTACTACATAACCATGTTGATTTATAGTACATAGTTCGTATTTTATTGATACGAGGCGTTATGTCATTTATTTGTCAATAGGCATAGAAGCCGATTATAGGAAATCTATTAGTGATACTTAGATGGTTTACTTCTCGTGAATGAATTTTGGAAGATGGAGTGGGAGAAATGACAAGGCCTCAGGATCTCCGCCCAGCGATCAACCATACGATTTGGCAGGTGGAATACTTATCTGATATTGGTTCAACATCCTAAATCATTATTAACTTTAAGAGGCAGCGTAAATCGTCTGTATGCTCTTCATAGAGTGATGAGAAGTGATTGACAGCTTGACTAGGGAGTGACACACTGCGCACAGCCGTGACCATTCGTTGTTCAAACGTTCATCAGCGTCTGTTGCATCAGGTTGTATACGGGCCGCCTGACGTTGGGAGTCCCGGGACCTAAGCATGTCAGTATTCCTTCCTTCTTTCCACAAATTACAAGTGTTTCCTATCACCATGTTAATTACTGCGTTTCCTCAAGACACGCTGGCAGAGATTATAGGTCAGTTATCGTATGAAGTTTGTTCGCGTCGTCTGGCAGGTTCTGCTGAAAAGATTATCTTTTTAAGTGCTGACTGGATCTTCATTTCAGGCATGTCGTTTGTTCAATACTTTGGTACAAGAAACTCCTTCAATACGATGCAAATCAGAGTTGGATAGAGCAAGTCTTGTGGATATAGGATCTTCATCAAAATTTTCTCTTGTGGACCGACTGAAGGAGCTCGGAATTGTTCAGAAAAACTGGGCCACATTGAATTTCAGGGGCCTTCCTATGATTCCTGAATCTCTTGGATCTTTTTCTTGGCAGTATTGGATATTGGCTGGAGGGATACTTGCATACCATTCACCGTATCGCAGCTACGTAGAATCAGAGCAAAGCTTTCGAGTCACTCAGAAGGGCATCACCTTCATGCAGCTTCTTCCAACGGTACAGGATTGTTTTGGGAACCTCGAATATGGACTCGTAAAGATATCGGACTATTCCATCTTCGTGGCTTCACTATAGATCCCGCTCAAGATGTTATTATATTAGTTGAACAGATTCATAGTTGGTTGACACAGTATGCTTTGGTATAATATTCATGAATAAATTATTCACAACGATTTTCAGCACAGAAATGGAAATTCACGTCCGTAGTATAAATACAGGGCGCCCGCATCCGGAAGCTCAGCAGCCCATTATTTGCTGCGAGGCTGGGTACGCGGGCTGGGACGCTTTTGGCGTCGTCGTTCGTTCTTTGGGAGAAATTGTAGGTATCCTCTTTCAAGGCCTCTCAAACGGACCTGGGGATCAATTATATATATGGAATTGGAAGAGTGGAATCCTTGTATCCGTTAGTTTTCCTTTCGACGGGTATCTTTTGTTGACACTAATAATGTCGAATCTCTTAGTTCTTAGCAGCTGAGCGCATAGTTTCATTCGGATTCCTGACGAAAGATCATTTTATTGTGCCGTTTTATCATATTGGTGAACAAACGGTGGAATCCTCTCAAAGCTTACGATTTCTCTCAGCCTGTCAATACTCGACTAGAACCAAAGCTGGAACATGTGTTTCAACTTCCCTTGCTGAAGGCCAATTTCAATATCTCAGATATAATCATACAAGGTTGTACCCTTTCAGAGGTAGAAGATACAGGTTCCGACTCTATGCCCTCTGGTTACTATCCTTTCTATATCTCCCCTTCTTCTCGGATAATCAGCGTTACTCTGGAAGTGACTGATGAAACGGACAAAAGCTATGGTTTAATGCTGCTTTTTTTCTCGTCGATACTGTTGAATGATAAACAATCTTCAAAAGTTGCATGGGAATCACGGGCCCCAAAGGAGCGAGGATGCTGCCAATGGAAAGACACGAAGTCACCTGGATGAATTGTACGTATGGTACAAGGTTCGCGACGCTTTCACGGAGGGAAAATTGTTTTCTTGTCTATGATTTTAATCCGAAGACTATGTGCCGGAGTGAGTGGTTAGCGAGTTTTAATCTACCACATTATCATTGACTACTTCGTGTAGAGCCAGCGGATACCAATATTACCAATGACGACGAAGATGATATCGAAAGAATGCTACAAATTCTCATAGGTAGATAAGTCCGCATATTCGCCAATCCAGTCAAAAATTCGTTACCTTTCACCTTGCGGAAGAGTGAAGAGCATGACTCGGAGAGCTATTACCAGGCCGTCATGATAGATGAAAACTGCATTATTGCATTAAGGGCGAGATATATTGTACGTCATGCTTTTATTCTGAATAAAGTGAATAAACTAATATGTTTTAGGAGTTATTCGACGATCCATCCCAGGAGCGCGAAATACTTTACATTTGATTACAATCGCATAGTATTTCTCTTTGATTTCTGTTCTGACTGCATTTTTTATTATTGCATATTGCGTATAAATATTCAACTTTGCTGTATATTTGGTTGGCCCAAGTCGTGACGACATCCGCCTTGTTATATCCTTGCTATTATTAATAGGAATCAGCTGATATTCAATTCTGCTAAAGCCTGACACAATTTTCTGTAGAAGTAGACTCAAACCTTTCGAACGAACCTCGCAAATACATAAATCATAGCAATATTTCTTCCTCGATTGGCTATAACTATGAAGTTTCTTTCTAGTATCGGTGGATCCGGAATCTGCTCTACTAGAGCCCAGAAGTCCTCCCTCCCTTGTTGAGATAGCAAATTTGGCGCGTCTGTCGGACACTCTGCCGCGGACTCGGAAGAGCGCGGCGGAGCTTTTTCTGATTTCATACTATGGGTGTGTGTATGTAGTCGTCCGCCTGCATACATTGCACGTTACAGATTGTTGGGTTTCGCGAGCGTGGGCTGTCGGAGATGGCGGCGGCGGCGGCATATGCTCAAGTGCCGCCTGGTAGGCAGCAACAGATTGGAACCCATGTCCGCTATTTCTCTCCCTCCTTCCCTTCCCTACATTACTTCTTCTGTCGGAGTAACTCTAAATGACAAGAGGTGAATGGCAGATTTAGAACTCTATAGTTGTTTTCTGATTCAAAGACAGGCTCCAACGATTTCGGATGAGCCTAGACCCTACATAAAGGGTCGCAGAAAATACATTTCTTATCATTAGCGGCGAACAAGTGATAACTTCGACGAATCGCGCTAGAGAGGTCATCGACAAGTCATCATTTTCAGCGTTTGTCGGCTATTTGAATGTGCCACGATCACCTGTTCTTTCTCCTGCTACCATGATCATTACAGAGCTTCCTGAAGACATATTGACAGAGATCCTAGGCCAGCTACGATATAAAGATGTTTGTTCCTGTCGTCTGGTAAGTCATACTGCATGTTATCGGTACCATCAGCACGGTGTTGACAGGGTATATAATAACTATATACTATTCTCCAGACATGTCGGTTATTCAGTATTTTGGTGAATGAAACCCCATTAATACAATACAACTCGGAACTGGATAGAGCAGGGCTCGTAGATGAAGGATCTCTGCCAGATCTATCTCTTTTAGATCGTTTAAAAGAGCTCAGAGTTGTACAGAAAAACTGGGCCACCTTAAATTTCAGAGGGCATCACATGCTTCCCAAACCCCCTGGAGTTTTCGCTTGGGAGTTGGCTGGAGGAATCCTTGCATATTCACATAGCGACTATGTAGATCAATTTAGCGTTCGGAATGGTCTCACGTTTATCCATATTCATTCAATTACACCTGCCGATCGTCGAGAACCTCGAACGTGGACGCATCGAGATATCGGCGTGCCAGTGGCTGCCCATTTTCGTGACTTCACTATGGATCCCTCTCAAGATTTAATCGTGCTAGTTACATTAACATGGGAAACCAGGTATGCTTTGGATTATTGTCCGTGATTATGAAGTAGATTATTCACAAAGATTTTCTCCAGAAAAACGGACATTCACTTTCGTAGTATAAATACGGGCAAGGCGCATCCAGATGCTCAACAACCCATTATTTCTTGCGAGCCTGAGCACCCGGCCCATACTCTCGTTATTCGTTCTCTGGGAGAATTTGTTGGTGTCCTGTTTGGAGGCCGGCGAACGGGACGGGATCAATTATTTATATGGAACTGGAAGAGTGGAGTTCTCATATCAGTCAGTTTTTTTTCCTTCTTTGAAGGTATTCCGGTACTGACAGTCTCGGTTTTTTTAGTTGTTGGAATCTGCAGAGGGAATAACCTTCGGTTCATTCGCATTCTTGACCAAACATCATTTTATAGTACCGGCTTATGATCTTAGCGACCAAACGGTTATACCTTCTCTAAAGATTTATGATTTCTCTCAGCCTGCCAACGCTCAACTAGAACCAGGGTTGTGCCGTGTATTTCAACTTCCATTATTGAAAGCCAACTTCCTTTTCTCAGATATAATCATACGCTATTCTCCCTTTTCGGGGGAAAATACGGGTTCCCAACCTATATCTCCGGCTTATCCTTTCTATACCTCCCCTTCTTCTCACATTATCAGCATTAGTCTACAGGTGACTGGAGAGTCTAGCAGTTACTGTTTAATGCTTGTCTTCTTTCCATCAGCATTGTTGGATGATGGAAATTCTTCATGGCAGGAGAGTGTTGGGTGGGAAGCGTGGGGTCCCGAAGTAACGAGGATACTGCCGATGGAAATGCACGACTACACCTGGATAAATTATTCGTTTGGTACAAGGTTAGTGACGGTTTCGAGCAGGGAAGACCACATTCATGTCTATGATTTCAATCCGAATACTATATGTCGCGGTAAGTACTTAATCCTACCGGATTTTAATTTTAATATGCCCTACTATGTATGATAAACTGAATACATCATGTAGAGCCAATGGATACCAGCATTACCGACGATGAGGAAGATGATGTTGAAAGAATGCTTCAGGCGCACATAGGCGAAGAAGTCCGAATATTCGCCCATCCAATTAAGACGACATTACCCTTCAGCCTTCGGAAGAGCAAAGACTCGGAGATCAGATGGGGCTACAAAGCTGCCATGATAGATGAAAACTGCATTATCGGATTGGGTCGCAATGGGAATTTCGAGGTACGCCATGTCTTATTCTGAGTAAGGCGAATAAACTAAGGAAAACTAATACTATTTCAGGAACGCGAAGTCTTTTACATTTGATTACGTTCAGAACAAGATGGTTGCGGATTTCTTTGATATCTATAATAGCTCCATTTTTTATATCGTATATTGTGCTCGGTCCCGCCTTGCTATACTGATAATTTAACTAATTATGGTTTGAGCCATATCATCCATGAGTCTTCGACGTCTTTAATTTCTTTGCTATTTTATATCATGTGATGTACGTCTTAGCCTCTTCCTTTCCTTCAATGGCATCCGTCTAATCTCATCCGAAAAAGAAGCAAGCCTCAAAGAATTCCTTTTCCACCGTGCCGGTGGATCCATCGTCCGATCTGCTCAGGATAACGTAAATCAAAATTTATTTGAGATTGAGAATTTGGCATGCCCGTCGGAGAAAAAATGACTCTAAATGCCAACAGCCTGTAAATTGCAAATTTAGAGAGCTCTTTATATTGTTTTCTGATTTAAAAACAAGTCCCATTTTGAACGAGCCTAAAAACTGATAGAAAAATTCATTTGGCTTTCCTTGTTGACATTCCATTTCCTCAGACCTCATGAGACTGGTTTCGACAGCTCCAGTTAGCCGATGACAATGAAACAGCTTCGACGAATCACAAATTAGAGGGAAGGCACCGCTTTCAGCGTTTGTCGGTTGCAAACACGATCAACAGCTCTACTGTTTCATTCTCCTGCCAGCCTCTGCCAGCATGATCAACACAGAGCTTCCTGAAGACATATTGGCACAAATCCTTGGCCAGCTACCATATAAAGATGTTTGTTCCTGTCGTCTGGTAGGTCATACTGCATGCTATCAGTATTACTAAATATTGACAGAATATTCCATGCTCTAGGCATGTCGTTTGTTCAATATTCTGGTGAAGGAAACTCCATCGATACAATACAACTCGGAACTGGATAGGGCAGGGCTTGTAGATGGAGGATCTACGCTAGATCTATCTCTTTTAGATCGTTTAAAAGAGCTCAGAGTTGTGCAGAAAAACTGGGCCACCTTGAATTTCAGAGGACGGTACAGGTTTTCTCAACCTCCTCGATCGTTCGCTTGGGAATTAGCCGGGGGGATTCTTGCTTACTCACATCGCAGCTATGTAGGTGACTCCATTCGGAATGGCTTCACGTTCATTCGGCTTCGCTCAACCGCACAAGATTTTCGGGAACGAATATGGAAGCATGAAGATATCGGACTGACCAATCTAATTGACTTCACAGATCCCGCTCAAGATCTTATTGTGCTAATTGCAATAGCATGGCCAACACGGTATGCTTTGGTGAATTTTTCATGAAGTATATTATTTATAACAATTACACAGAAAAACAGCTGTTCATTTCCTGAGTATAAATACGGGGCAACCGCATCCGCAAGCTCAACAGCCCACTGTTTACTGTGAGCCCGAGGGTGGGACCCGTGCCTTGGTCATTCGCGTTTTGGGGGGATTTGTGGGTATCCTGTTTGGTAGCGGGATAGGAGGCAATCAATTATTTATATGGAATTGGAAAAGTGGGATCCTCGTATCAGTCAGTTTTCCATCTTGATAAGTGTTCTGCCAGCTGACACTGACACTCTCAACTTCTTTAGTTCTTGGAATTTCCAGAGCGAATGGTCTTCCGTTCATTCGGATTCCTGACGAAACATCATTTCATTATACCGGCTTATGATCTTGAACAACCGGCTAAGACGTCCTCTCTCAAGGTTTATGATTTTTCCCAACCTGTCAACACGCAACTAGAACCAGCACTGTACCGTACATTCCAACTTCCCTTGTTGAGCCCCGATTTCGATATCTCAGATATGATCATACGTTGTTGTCCTCTTCCGGAGGAAAATATTTCCAAGCTCATGCCTCCCGGTTATCCTTTCTATACACCCCCTTCTTCTTGGATAGTCAGTATTAGTCTGCAAATAGCCGGCGACCTTGGGAGATATGGCTTAATGCTGTTTTTCTTCCCATCTATAATATTGAGTGATGAATACTCATGCCAGGAGAGCGTCGAATGGGAATCATGGGGCCCCAAAGGAACGAGGATTCTCCCGATAGACTGGCTCGAAGAGACCTGGATCAAGTATACATATGGTACAAGGTTTGCGACAATTGAAAGGAGGGAAGAACGCATTTATGTTTACGATTTCAACCCGAAGACCATATACCCAAGTGAATAATTGATCCTACTACTAGGTCGAGCGTTAACGTGCCATATGATCCTAATCTAACCGCTTTATAGAGCCAACGGAGTCCAGCATTACTAACGATGATGGAGATGATGTCGAAAGGATGCTTCAGGAACTCGTAGGCGAAGAAGTCCACATATTCGCCAATCCAGTTAACACGACGTTACCCTTTAACCTCTGGAAGAGCAAAGACTCCGAGAAATATGCCTACAGTTCCATTATGATAGATGAAAACTGCCTTATTGGGTTGGGTGAAAATATGCCAATCTTTGATGGATGTCATGTTTTATCCTGAATAAAGTGAAGAAGAAATTGATGCTGTTTGGATGCTGTTTTAGGACCCTGAAATCCTTTACATTTGACTGCTTTCAGAACAACCCGATCGCATATTTCTGTTTGATTTCTATCATGAGTTCATTCTTTTTTATTATATTGCATTCTTTCAAGTTGCTAATCGGATCCCTACCTTGCTGTTTAATTTATCTTTGAAAGCCGTAGATGGCGGGAACGTTGAATCCGACTTGACTTCTTCATTTATTATTGCAAAAAATGAGATGATTTTGGATTATATAACTGACTCCATGAATGTTCAAATGCCTGTTTTCAAGATCCGCATATGAGAGTACTATTGAGGAGGAAGGTATAAATTCTGGCCTAAAAGGCTGGAAGCGCCAAACTATCGGATCCGCGGAATCTTCCGGGGTTGACTCGCCGTGACCCCTTGTCCACTTCAACCGTTCCAGAAAATCCGCCTTATTCCTGGAAGCACTAAAAATACTTATTGCATTACGATTATTATCTTATCCATTCTTTTAGGGATAACAAGAGGCGATCCTGGGCAGAAAACACCGAGTTTAAAACATACGCCCTTATCGACGCCCAACTCGGGAATACAAAAAATAAAATAACAAGGTCATCTCGAAATACAACGTCTCCAATAATGCCTACACTCTATTCAGACCCACATGGACTGTGGATGATGACCGAACCCCGAATCTGATCTACAGTAATACAAGGCCTGAACATCAAGGTCTACCCTGCTCACTAGCGGCCATGTGCTAGATACCAGACAAGGAACCCTTGTACCACAGCAGTACAATAAGTATTTCATTTGTATAAATGCACTTCTCAATGTTATCCTTTCTTTCAACCACAACCACCGACATCATGGACACATGCTCTTCCTGCACGACCACCGACGCCATGGACACAGCAGGCTCCTACGCGATTACCTTGTATTCTCCTCTCCATAATGGTCCCAATAAGGACATTGTAACTCGGGAACAACCGAATTGGACCTGGATAATCCATCATGTCAATAGAATTTATGGGATTCCACGTCGCAATGTATCTCTGTTGTATTATACCGAGTGAGTTTTGTTCGTTTTATTCGTACACGGCGCGATGGACTGACGCTTTATTTCTATCGTAGGATTGAGTATGTCTTCACTGATTTAAATGATTATTGCGCAAGCTGAACACCTTCAGTGGCGAGATTACGATCTGTAACTAGGAGGATCTTGAAACTTATTATCGCATTGTCTTCCCGCGTACTCGTGTTGCATTCCCAGTCCGATATCACGTCCCGACTCATACATTTTGGGGTAATCTTCCGAATGTATCAGGTTCTTCGTCCATTGGTAGTGATGAGAACGTCGCACAGAATCCAATGATTAACGTATTGGAAGACGAGGACAAGGTTCGTAGACTTAAAGAAGGCTTGCGAGGGAGACTTTTCTCACGCTTACCACCACCACGGTACTGTGCTGAGAATAGTACTTTTGAATTTCCCGCCCAATTTCCCTCATCCAAACCCCCTCTCGAACCACAAAACCACCCGCAAAACCCCAAAAACCGAAAGACAGAAAGAACGGACGAAAAATGTCGGGAGTCGGCGCCAATACCCGAAGATCATCCCCAGCGACGCCACAACAGCAAGTTGGAAAGACTCCAACCATAGCGGAAGCGTTAGCGCATAAAAGCAAAATCATAGACAGACAGAAGGCTATAGAATATTTAGAGAAGGAAGGATATTACGAAAGAACGGGAGAGGAACTTACAGTTATGACGCTAAGCAATATTCTCCTGATCCTATCCGTCTCAAACAACGCTGACATCCTCAAAATGGTGTGCGAGCCATAGGCGTTCTCATGCGTACCAAAGCCATCGAGACCACAATCAACGAGATCACCGGCGGCCTGGAATCCACGTTGGAACCTTTGTTCATGAAGCTAGATGCGACAACCCAAATACTAGGAGACACGGTAGAAACCTTAGAAAAGCAAATCAAGGAGAAAGACAATCGAGAATACGGAAACGACCAACCAACAGCACCAAGGACCTACGCCACCGTGCTACGAGGAGAAGTACCAATGACGCATCAGACCAACATTGCCAGGAATCTATTGAAGGATCGCCAAATCCTAATAGACAAACATCCAGAGGACGACCAATTCCAACTATACAACCTAGAAGAAGATATGATACTGAAGAAAGCCAGCATGGCGGTGGAGCTTATGACAGATGAGGATGGCCCGCTAGGAGAAACAGACGACGAGATGTTGGACGGAACTTTCGTCAGCATCAGAAAACTCAATAACGGTGGAATAATACTTGAAACACGCACCCAGAAGACAGCAGCAGTGATACGAGAAAGGAAGAATGAGTTCATCACGAAGCTAGGGGAGCGAGCCATTGTCAAAGATCGAACAGTCTCAATCCTAATTGAGTTCGTACCACTCATATTTAACACAGAAAGGATGGAGGACATCGCAATAGGGGAGAACGATTCCAGACTACCTGTGGGCTCCATAATATCAGCAAGATGGATCAAACCCGAAAGCCGCAAAAGGGAGGGACAGAAAGTAGCTCACCTAATTGTCAGAGTTCTGGAGCAGAAGCAGCGAATAAAATATTACGAGACGGAATGGTAATCCGAAGCAAAAGAGTGAGGGCTCGTAAAATGGCCAGAGAACCATGCAGATGCCTTAAATGCCAAAAAGTCGATGGCAATCACATCGCAGCACACTGTCCCTCTACAAAGGACATCTGCAGAGCATGCGGAGAGGAACAGGTCAACGGACTGCAAAGAGAAAGACCCTAACAAATTCAAATGCACAAACTGCAACACTCACGGCCATGCTTCATGGGGAAGAGAATGCCCGGCTTACCAACACACAGCTCAAAAGCTCAGGCAAAGGGACTCAGAAGCAACATACTGATACATACCTACTGAAGAGCTGTGGACGTGGGAGCAAGAGTGGAGCAGAGAAGAGGTGACACAGGCACAGATCAACTATAACGGAAACCCAATCACCGGACACCAAGATGACGGATGCCAGATATATACAAATAGAAGAAGAAACTTAACCCAACAAAACATAACAAACTATATGCCAAGGCAATACAACAATGACAGTGGACCACCTAATACCGGAAGCAGAATTGGAAGCGCACCCACACAGCAATGAATACAAATAATAAAACATCAACGGTAAAGATACAGCAACAGAACCTAAATAAGAATGAGATGGCTACCTATGACATGCTAAGCGACACCAACATAGTGAATTACGATATCATAGCAATACAAGAACCGTACATAGGATTCAAAGGACTCACGCGAGGAATGAAACTATGGACAGGCATCTTCCCAGCAGAATATGCAAAAGAAGGCAAAGCCCCCATTAGGTCAGCGATGTTGGTAAACACAGAACTGGATAGTAACTCATGGAAACAAATCGACATTGGAAACACGGACATCACAGCAATAAAGATGGAGATGGGGATCGGAAGCATTCTACTATTCAACATATATTGTGAAGGAGCATCTTCAAACTACATATACAGAATACAACAGTACATCCGGGAAGTGGAAGAAAGTGGAAATATAATGGGACAAGAACAAATGATATGGCTAGGTTATTTCAACTGACACCACCTGAACTGGGATGAACCGAGAAACGCTCACCTATTCACAAGGGCGAACCTAGACGTAGCAGAGATCCTAATAAATGTGACAGTAGAACATGGCATGCAAATGATATTACCAAAGTACATTCCAACACTATGAGCCATGGCAACTGGAAATCTGACAAGGCCGGATAATGTTTTTGCCACAAGTGAAGTCACTGATGTCATCATGAGATGCAGAACGATACCAGAAGAGTGTTACGTCCTGATATCTAGGCGTCACTTCAGACTCCGGATATATTAGAACGAGTGAGTAATTCGGAGTCCGGATGATATGAACTGAAAGGACTTGGCTTCAACTTATGTGTTGCGCCCTTAACCGTATGCATTGTCCTTATTTCAGAATGAGGTTCGGAAGAGCAAAGGTTCGGAGTCCGACGTTTGTCACAGACAAGTCGGTATGAGAGAACTCGGAGACCGAGTATAGTAGAACAGATAAGAAGTAGACAGAGAGACGGAGGCCGAAATGAGTTAACAGAATAACGAAGTGGATTTCTGACTACTGATCCATAATACAAAGGTGGCTATTTATACTAAATGGAGGCCGAGAACAAATGGAGTAATAGTCAGGGTCACGGAGATGAAACAGATAAAGAAATAATAAGAATGAGTGTGGTTGGCTGGCAATAACATAAAGCGGAGGCCGATGAGAATATAACGTAAAAGTCATGTGGAACATAAAACATGTGAAATCATAATCGATGCTTGGTATTGATGAAAGATAAGTGAGATAAAGACGATGGAGTCTGGAGAAATGTGAATGACAATGAAATGATGAGAATGACGGAGCCCGAGAATAATAAGCAAATGAATGAAAATAATACAAAGCATCAGGAACCAATGAAATCAAAGATGAATAATGAATGTGGCGGAAACGGGGTCCGAAGCAAATTGAAATATAATCAAAATAAAACAAAATCGGGGATCAGGGCGTGATAAAGAGCAACCAATGCACACTGATCATTTCCCAATCAAGCTCGTACTCGATGCCACAGTGCAAACCAAGGAATGGCAACCAACTAGAAACTTCAAGGGAGTCGACTGGACTGAATTCAACGAACAACTAAAGGAAGAACTCAGCGCATTGAAGACAGACGAGGAGATCAGAAGCATAGAAGAGTTTGAAGAAAGAAGGATCACGCTAGAAAAAGCCATTCAGTCCACTATAAAAGCCAAGGTTCCAATGAACAGACCTTCAAAGTACATGAAGCGATGGTGGACAAAGGAACTATCGAAGCTCAGGGCCAACATGTGAAGATTGGTGTGACAAGTATCAGCAGCAAAAAGTTGGGAAACGAGTCATCCTATGCACGACAAGTACGGAAGAGCAAGAAACGCATACTCAAACGCAATCAAGACAGTGAAAATGCAACATTGGGAGGCCTTCCTTGAACAACTTGATGAGGAAACAGTGTGGACTGCACACAGATATGCAGCAAGCGACCCATCAGATGGAGCACAGGCAAAGATGCCCAATCTAGAAATGAAGAACAAAGCAGGAGCTATGATACAAGCTGAAAAGAACGTGGACAAGGCAAATATGATGCTAAGCTCCTTCTTCCCGCTGCCAGACACAGTCAGTGAACGGGAACTAACATCAAACATTTTTCCAGAGCCAAAGTTTCAATTCAGCCCAATACAAAATGAACAAGTAAATCGAGCAATGAAGAAACTAAACCCATATAAGGCACTGGGGCCCAATGGAATAATGAACGTAATTCTTGTCAAATGCACAGATCAGCTAACACCACACATCACACCATTATTCCGAGCCACATTTGACCTCAACTACTATCTGACAGCATGGCGCGACTCCACACTCTGGTATTACGAAAACCAGGGAAAACAGATTACACAAGCCCAGGATCATATCGACTTATAGTGCTACTAGACACCATCGGCAAAGTGTTGTCTGTAACAGAGATGGTCTGTTATATCAGTAGATACATGTATATACATATTTATTATAGTATATAATAAATAACTAATATATATATTAGTTATATATGTTACATCATAGATGTAGCTATTCTTAGTGTGGACACCATAAGTGTCCACACTGGCTTGTATTTAGCATGCCGGTGCATTAGGCGCCGGCATATATCTTTTTACTTCACACTGTGTACTACCTTACTCAATATATAAGAGTTCAGTTAGTATTGTGTGATATAAGATATAAACAAACTGTTATATCTTTTTTAACTTTCTCCCGAAAGTTCGGTATTCAACGGACAACAGTAGTTGTACGGTAGTACTTGGTATTCAACGGGCAATTACTTGCGCGGAAGTACCATGGGTTAGAACTATCCAAAAAGCTGAAAGTTCTGATATTTATCACACAACCCGTTGTGTGATTTATATTTGGTATTCAATGTGCCAGACAGCATGGCAGTACCACGGATTTTGAACTAGAAGTCAAAAACCGATAATTATTTGTAGTTCTACAAATAATTACATAGACTGCGATGAGTCACAATTGCGGTCCCAGGAGAGTGTGGGCAGAAGAACTGTCCACGGCGGATATTGAAGACAGTGAGCCCACTACGGGGCTCACTACGGGGGATCTGACGAATTCCCCGTCTCCCTCTGTTGACCCCCAACAGAGCCCGCGAATGCTCCCCTCGGAGCATCCGGATGACCCACATGCGCAAGCATATGGGTTGCTGACTGCACCCAGCAGGGTACAGTCGACTGTCAGAGTGGACGTGCGTCCTCGCACTGCCACTCAGGATCTGAGTCCCAGCCGATTGGCTGGAGCGTCAGGGACTGCCCACCGGGGCAGCCCTTCCCCACGGAGAGTGGCTTCTATCACAGTCACTTAGGGTCGCTATTCCACTCGGGGAATAGAACGCAGATCAGAGTCACGAAGTGACCCTGGCCAAGTATCTCCTACCAGAGGAGATACCGAAGAACACTTCACTATATCGGCTAGTGACGTGGTAGTACTCCGACAGGAGTACCCAGAGTTCATAACTCTGAAGGACAATGCCGAGATTGTCCTAACCGAAGCCATGGAGGCTACAGAGCGGCTGAATACAGTATTCAGCCAAGTCAGGGCATCCATGAATAGGATGTCCTCGAGGATGAAGGAACTATTGTTAGTTCCTGCTACTCAAGTGTCAGGGAAGACGCTTGAGCCTGGTAACAACCAGGCACATGACAGAGCAGCTGCCCAAGCAGCTACTCAGCGCATCATAGACCAAACGTCTATGGTAGACCCTGCTCCTGGTTCAGGAGCTGAGGAACGCACGAGAACTACACATTCTCGCGTCCCTGCTGACCGGTACTCCTGGGCACCTCTTCCTCGGAATATCCCTGCGGATATTCCCCACCATGCTCGCGATGAGCAGGGTGAGAACTCACAGCCGAGACGCGGCTGTGAGGCGCATACAGTGTATGCGTGCGACACACCCGAAGTACGGGTGAGGGACACGTCACGTGCGTGACATCCACGTGACTGAATGCACGCATGTGAGCTCAACAGAGTCCACACGACTGAGACGTGACGCGTCTCCAACTAACACTCGGCGTGATCCAGTGAGTGTTACAACATGTGACAGACCTAGTCTGTCAGCAAACCGAGTGATTCAGGGAATCCCTGAAACAATTGAACGTTCTAGATGTTCAATAGCGGAACCACAAAGCATTGACATGAATGCTTTGAGAGAAGAGATCAAAGCAACGATCTCTGCAACTATCAAGGAGAAGTTGCACCCGGATGCAGACAGTGTGACCACTGTCTCCCAATCTATGCAGGCACTGGACTCAAATGCCCAGTACTGGAGCGACCTTAGTAATAAGGCTGCGAGATGTAGCTGTTGAGCACTTGAGCTACAACTCAAGTTGGCTGAAGAAAAGGTTAATAACCTTTTACATGAAGAAGCACCTGAAGAGGCGCTTCTGGAGGCTGCTCGGAAAGCGCCTAGCATACACTTCCAATTAGACCAGAGCTCACGATTGCGTGAAGCTGGTTTAATGCCTGAACAACAAGTACGGTTCAGTGCAAATACTGGAAGGAACATTGCCAGTCCATCCAGGAATTATGGGCCCAATACCATAATTGAGCCGCATATACCCCAATCTGAGGTAAATGCACAATTTGGCCGACAAAGCACTCCTGCTTTGTCTATCAATGCACAATTAGATGGTGGAGTGGTCAATATGACCTCTGAATACAGCGGTATTTAGCAGATGGTGAGGCAGGCATTACAGAATGCCTCACTGGAGGATGAGCCAGAAAAATCCTTTCTGGCTAAAGCTGGTGTTAAGATGGCGAACCCTCCCACTTACAGCAGTGAGCGCAACCTAGAGAAGTTTGAAAACTGGGTTGCAAGCATACTTTGATTTATGTCGATGTACAACTTGCTCGGACCTTGAGCAAGTAAGATTCAGCTTCAACTCTTGGGTCAGTGTTTAACTGATGAGGCCCAAGAATGGTTTTACCAGCAGGTAGAGCGGTTTGATTGAGAGGTCAAACACTGGGACCTGGAGTCTGTTTTGATGGGACTCCAGAAGTGGTTCATGCCGACATTGTCACTGAACAAAGTGGCGGTTGGTTATGACCACCTCATGCAAGGTTCTATGAAAGTGCAACAACTGCATCAGCAGTTGACTAAACTGGCAAAACAAATGGTGGAATTTGCTATCAACAGTAGCACTAGCGAATCCACTGGATATGCCCCATTTGAGATTATATACGGGTATATGCCATGTATAAACCTTCCCACTGTTTTTAATACCAAATATAAGGGTATTAAACACTTTGCTGAACAAGCAAAATGGAATATAATGGCTACTCATGATGCCATTATAGCGAGTCACATTAAACAGACAGTTAATGCGAATAAGAAGCGGAGACCAGGAGAAGAATATTCCCCTGGTGACTTGGTATACTTAAGTACCAAGAACCTGAACCTACCCAAGGGTAGAGCTCGTAAACTTTTACCAAAGTTTATAGGACCTTAT